>PVIC010054619.1:0-11591 GCA_004025085.1 Thryonomys swinderianus | reverse complement strand
GGGTCTCGCTTTGTAGTTCAGGCTGGCCCTGAGCTCACTATGGTGCCCAGGCAAGCCGCCGCGAACTCAGCAATCCTCCCGTCTCTGCCTCCCGAGTGCTGGGATTACAGGCGTGAGCCACCACGGCCGGCATTATATGTGGTTACCGGGGATCGAACTCAGGTCCTTGCGCTTGCAAGGCAGGCGCCGGAACCACTGAGCTAACCCTCCGGCCCACACAAACTGACTTTTGAAGTCTGAGTTTTCAGCAAAAGGTTGGGAAATGAGGTGAGCCTTTGATTTGGAGGGTGGAGAGACAAGGCGATTCACCCTTACTTCTTGTCTCTTGGCTTCTTTCCCACTAGTATAATGCCCCTGTAGGTGAGATCATCCATGGTGTATGTTTGGAAACCATACTTGATTTTCATCTTTTAAAATGTTTAATTTCTGTTTTGTATGATTTAGAAAATTTAAGGCCAACATCAGTCTGTGTTACTGCAGCAAAATACCCAAGGATAGGTCATTTATAAACAACAGAAACTTTTTCATTACAGTTCTAGGAATGAGCAAGTCTAAGATCAAGGCACCAGCTAGAATGGTATCTGGTAAAGCCCACTCCTCAGTGATAATGTCATTGAGATGTCCTCAAATGGCAGATAGAATGGGCAAGTGGAGCTGCGTTAATGTTATGTCTGCACATGGCAGAGGAACAGTAGAGCCAACCCTTCTATAAAGGCCCCACTCCCATCTGCGAAGGATCCTGACTCATGACTTAGTATTCCTAATGGCCTTATCTCAACAGTATCATGCTGGCGATTCAGCATCCACATATGAATTTGGAGGGACACATTCAGACTAAAGCACACAATTTCCTCCATGCATTCTTACTTCACCTGATGTGATGATGAGCACAGCATTTGGAAGAGTAAAGGACAGGAAAGTTTACACCTGGTTTGTGGTGATTGGAAATGTTAATGTGTTACACCTAACTGTTGTTGTCATGCTTCTTAAGTCATACAACTTCCTCTTTTCAGGAGAATATCTGGATGGGTTATACTTAGAAAAATAACCAGTCTGGCTATAGTCTATGGTAAATTGCAAACCATGAGAATTACAATTTTACTTTGACCTCAGTATCCTGTGGCGTCTCCACTAGATTTATTTCTGACAATGCATTCTTTTTTAAAAATTAATTTTATTGGGCCGGAGGGTTAGCTCAGTGGTTCTGGTGCCTGCCTCACAAGCGCAAGGTCCTGAGTTTGATCCCCGGAAACCACATACAATGCTGGGCGTGGAGATTCACACCCACCAGCCATCAATACCACATACCACAGTGCCAGGCGTGGTGGCTCATGCCTGTAATCCCAGCACTCGGGAGGCAGAGACAGGAGGATTACTGAGTTTGAGGCTTGCCTAGGCTACATAGTGAGCTCAGAGCCAGCCTGGACTACAAAGCGAGATGCTATCTCAAAAAAAAAATTTGCTAAAAAAATTAATTTTATTGATACCTTTTATATACACATTATGATCACATTCAACATTGAGGATTTGTACTGGTACATGACACATCTTGATTCTCATTTTTTTCCCATTCCCCTGTCTTCCCTACAACTCCCCACACCCTATATACATAAATTTTGCTTCCTTTCTTTTTTAACCATCATATTTTTTCTTTCCTTTCTTTACTAGCCCCTATGTGCCTTTCCCATTTTCTTTCTTTCTGCTTTTTGGCACTTCACAACAGGATAGCCTACTTACAATGGAGGAGAAAAGTACAGGCATTTCCCTCAGCTCTGTGTATATTTTGTTGGACACTTATTCATTTGTGCTTCCAGTATAAACTATTTGCTAGGCTTTTGTGAAAAAAAACTTTCAAGGTATTTATTTCTCAGAGAAATTTGCAAAATAGTGAGGGAAGAGAGATGAATAGGTCATAAGTTAATACTGGAAAGGTTGGTATTAGCATAATGAGAGGTATGAAGAAAGATGTCGGCCTGGGGATTTAGCTCAAGTGGTACCACACCTACCTTGGAAGCACAAGGGCCTGAGTTCGATCCCCGGTACCCCAAAAATAAAAAAAGAAAAGAAAAGAAAAAAAAACCCACAAAGACAGACATAAAGTTAAGTCAGGGGTAGGAAAAACTTTATCCGCACCTGAAAGAAGGAAAAGGAAGCATCCAGGTGACAAAGAATGATTTCTGGGTCAAACAAATAGTATATGAAAAGTCCAGGAAGGAAGTGACATTGAGACTAAGTCCAGAAAGGAAGTGACATTGGATGCTTGGCAGGGAGTCATGTGTGGCCAGTGAGTAAATTTGGGGCCAGTATCTGTGCTTGCACGGTTGTCAGGGCCAGATCAAGAACAAGGCTAATTAACATGATAGGACATTTGTCCATAATCTGGGAAATAACGGAGTCATGAAAGGATTGTAAGAGAGCAAGAGATATGATCCTATATATAGAGATTCTAGAAACATCCTTGCAGCGGCATTAAATGTGAGAAATAAACAGCAGCCGGGCAGAGGCAAAAAGCTTACAGGAAACTTCAGTGACCTGAACAGAGGCGAAACAATGTGCTCTGGTCTGAGACCATGGCCGAGGGCCACGAGGAGGGCAGGGAGGTCACAGCAAGGAAGAGGGAAGTCAGTAACTGCAACAAGAGAAGCCAATTCAAGCCATCTGATAGGGTAAAGAGAAGGGGAGCTGCTTTGATAAAATACAGTAGTTTTAGTTTTTAATATTGTGTAGTGCTTGTGGAAGAGCCAGTTAATATTCACAGAAGGATGTTCAGTCTTCTGAGACTCTGTTGATATTAAAACCCTTAAACCATAAACAAGACTAAAAGGCAAAACACAGCCTTTAAACTTCACATCAAAATAACATAATTCAGAAAAAGAATCAACAATATGAGATTGCAAAAATGTTCAAAACACATAACTAGTGAATGATTTGTATGTGGAACATATGAAGTCATATAACTCAATAATAAAATGCCAACATACCCAATAAAATATAGATACAACATTTGAATAATCACTTTACAAGAGAGAGTCACACATGGTCAGTAAGCATTCAAAAGTGGTCAACATCATTAGTCATCAAAAAATGAAAGTCCAAACTGTAGTGAGATGCCATTACACACCTTGCAGATGAATGAAGTTAGAAAAGACTGATGGGACCAAATGCCAGAGAATACAGAGTCCCTGAAATCCCTTAAAACTTAATTGAGAACATAGTACAACCACTGTGAGACAAGTCCATGCAAATTCTCCTGAAACTAAACGCATGCCTATTGACCATTTTATTCCTTTACTTAAAAGAGTGAAAACTTATCTATACAATAAATCTTATACCGGAATGTTCATGGCAGCTTTACTCATAGTAGGTGAAATTGAAAATATTTTCATTTATGAGAGAATGGAAAACAAACTGTGGTATATTTACACTACTCATCCAAAGGAACAAATGTTGATAACAGATGACAACATAGAAGAATCATAGAAACTTTATACCGAGAGGAAGGAGCTTTATATAAAGGGTGTGTCCCACATGTTACCATGAGTGTGAAATGCTAGAACGGCCCAAACTAACACAGAATAGAGATAATGTCTGTAGGTTGGGGAAGGGGTTGGTAGGTAGAAAGATGCTCTGAACCCAGAGGCAGACCCTGGGGCTCAGCAGGGAACAGGCCAGGAACCCCCTGAGGAGTAGACACATGAGCCCTCGCTCCACCCCGAGCGATCCTCCCCAAAGGGCTTTCCTGGTCTCTCCCTGTACTATTGCCTGATCCAGATTTTGCATATTGTTTCATGCATGAAGTGATCTGTTTAACTTAGACCTTGCAAGTGAATTAGAATTAAAAGGCTGGGTGGGACTTTGGCGAGTGGCTGTCAGGCACGTGCATGCGATCCACTGCGCACAGCTGCCACTGGCCTTTGAGGGAGTTGGGAACAAGTGACACACGGGAAGTTCTAGACCTCTGGCTTTTTCTTTTCCTTCAAGTGATATGTACAGTTTTATTGCTGTACTTTTTTTACTTCATTTGTTAATACGACAAAATGTTAACAAAAGATAAAATGTAAAGTGCATTTTGTGTAGGTTCAATTCTAAAATAGTTCTTAAGATTCTTGCCCTTTGGTGCAGACACTGTTGGGAGTCCCCAACCCTTGGCTTGAGGACTGGTAGCTGTCAGTGCCCTGTTAGGATTCAGTACACACAGTGGGAAACGAGATACGGGTAACTCTGTGACGCCCATCTCTCTTTACCTGGGCTCCCCATGGCTCCCGTTACTGCCTGAGCTCTGCCTCCTGTCAGATCAGTGGCCGTATTAGATTCTCTGCTGTAAACTGATGTACCAGGGACCTTGGGAACATGGTTCTTATGAGAATCTAATCTAATAATAATATTAGAAATAAAGAACACAATAAATAATATAATTCACTTGAACTGTCCCAAGATCATCCCCACCTCAGCACAATATGATGGAAAAATTGTCTTCCATGGTAACTTGCTTGTTATGGCTTGTGTTTAGATGTTTCTGCAAAGCCTCATGTGGCCATAGCTGGGGCTTCTTAGAGGTGGCAGATCTAGAGTTGTGATGGTGGAATCAAGGGTGTGTGATTACTAAATCAGTCCACTTTTGGCAAGGATTAAGAGTGTGAGTGCTGTACCCACCTTAGGGAAGGCAGCCTGCATAAAACTTAAGGGACAGAAAGAAGGCTAATGTACTCTTGTCTGTTTGCTGTGCCTTTTCTTTCTTGCCTGCATTTTTCTGCATTCTCTCCCAGCCTAAATTTCTTTTCTTGTTTTTGAGTGAAGAAGTTGTATGCTAATCTTTTTTTAATTATAAAAAATGTACCAGGCCTGGAGGATTAGCTCAGTGGTTCCGGCGCCTGCCTTGCAAGCGCGAGGTCCTGAGTTTGATCCCCGGTAACCACATACAATGCTGGGCGTGGAGATTCACGCCCACCAGCAATCAATACCACATACCACAGTGCTGGACATGGTGGCTCACGCCTGTAATCCCAGCACTTGGGAGGCAGAGACAGGAGGATTGCTGAGTTCCAGGCTTGCCTGGACTACATAGTGAGCTTAGAGCCAGCCTGAACTACAAAGCGAGACCCTGTCTCAAAAAAAAAAAAAAAAAAAAAAAAGTACCATTTGCAGCAAACTGGAAAATAATGAAAGAGAGAAGTAGAAAATTAGTATTATTACCATTTAGACTAAAGATATGGTAATATTTAGTTGTATTTTCTCTAATCGTCTTTTCCTCTGTATGTTAATAGTATCAATTTATTGTAATATTAATACTATATTTTCATATTTGATATTAATACTTATAATTTTTTTTTGAGACAGGGTCTCACTTTGTAGTTCAGGCTGGCTCTGAGCTCACTATGGAGCCCAGGCAAGCCTCGAACTCAGCAATCCTCCTGCCTCTGCCTCCTGAGTGCTGGGATTACAGGCATGAGCCACCATGTCCAGCACTGTGGTATGTAGTATTGATTGCTAGTGGGTGTGAGTCACCATGCCCAGCATTGTATGTGGTTACCAGGGATCAAACTCAGGACCATTGTGCTTGCAAGGCAGGCGCCAGAACCACTGAGCTAAATCTCCAGCCCCAATACTCATAATTTTACATGTAATTTTTTGCTTAAGATTGACTTTATTGGTACATTTTATACATACATTATGATCACATTCAACACTGAGAATTTGTACTTGTATATGTTACATCTTTTTTTTAAATTGAATTCTTTATTAGAACATTTTATATACATCTCACAATCACACGTAACATTGGGGAATTTGTACCAGTATATGACACAAGTTAATTCTCATTTTTACCCACCTCCCTACCCACCCACACCTCCCCACCCCCTATATACATGCTCTTTTATTTTCTTTCAGAATCATATTTATTCCTTCCCCTCATTATGTTCCCACACCAAATTTCCTTTGGAAATTTCCCATTCTACAAAAACTGTCATACTTTCTAGAGCTCATTTGCATCTACAGGTGCTCATACCAAAGAGAAGATCCAGTTGATGCACCTTGGTTCTCATGTTTTTCCCTTTCTCCTGCCTCCCCTACAGCCTCTGCTGCTATATACATAAGCTTTGTTTCCTTACTTTTTACTCTCAAATTTTTTCTTTCCTTTTTTTACTTTCCCCTACCCACTCTTTCTCTTTTCATTTTGCACATTTTCTTCCTATTTCACTTTACCTCTCATACACTTTGGCATACATTTATATCTTCAGTTTTTCATACCAGAGAAAAGATACGGGATATGTGTCCTATTTATTTCACTTATGAGTATGTCCTCAAGTTACATCCATTTGATTATAAGTGACTCTTATTCTTTATGGCTGAGTAGTACTCCATTTAAAAACAACACATCTTCTTAATTTAGTCTCTAGTTGATGGGGATTTGTGCTGTTTCCAAGATTTCAGTATTACAAACTGAGCTGCTATACATGTAAGTGCACATATGTCACTATGGTATGATTCTTTTTATTCTTTTGTATATATATCTAGCAGGGGGATAGTAAAGTCAAATGGGACCTTGAGTCCTAGTTTTTTTAAGGAATCTCCACACTGATCTCTACAGTGATTGCACAAGTCTACATTCCCACCAACAGTGGGGAAGAGTTCCTTTTCCCCCACACCCCTGCTAGCATTTGCTGTTGGTTGATCTCATGGTAGCAGTCATTCTTTGTGAATAGAGATGGAATCTCAGTGTTATCTTCCTCTGTATCTCTCAGATGATCAGTGATGTTGAACATTTCTTCATATGTTTCTTAGCTGCCTTTATGTCTTTATCTGAAAAAAATGTCCATTTCAGATGTCCATTTTTAAATTCAGGGGCTGATTTTTTTTTTTTTTTTTTTTTTGCTTTTTGGAGACAGGGTCTCGCTTTGTAGTTCAGGCTGGCCCTGAGCTCACTATGGTGCCCAGGCAAGCTTCCGCGAACTCAGCAATCCTCCTGTCTCTGCCTCCCGAGTGCTGGGATTACAGGCGTGAGCCACCACGCCCAGCATTATATGTGGTAACCGGGGATCGAACTCAGGTCCTTACACTTGCGAGGCAGGTGTCGGAACCACTGAGCTAACCCTCCGGCCCAGGGGGCTGATTTTTAAAAATTCTTTATATACTATAGAGAGTAGCCCTTTGTTAGAGAAACAGCTAGTAAAAATTCTCCACATTTTAGGTTTTCTTTTTGCTCTGTTGGTGGTTTCTCTTTCTGTGCAGAAGCTTTTGAGTAAGATGAAATCCAAATTGTTGATTCTTTCTGTTGGTTCCCATGCTGCACAGATTTTGTTCATAAAATCTTTCCCTAAGCCAATGTCTTTAAGAGTTTTACCTAACCTATTTTCCATCAGGTTTAGTTTTTCTGTTTTTATATTTAGATCTCTAACCCGCTTTGATTTTAGTTTGGTGCTTGGAGAAAGAGATAGATTTTGAAACCCAGTTTTCCCAGCACCATTTGTTAAAGAGGCTATCTTTCCTTCATTGAGGATATTTGACTCCTTTGTTGAAAATGGGTTGCCTTAATAAATCTGGGGTTGTTTATAGATCTTTTAATCTGTCCCACTGATCCTTAGTTCTGTTTTTTTTTTTTTTTAAATCACAGTGACTTTGTAGTATATTTTCAAGTTGGGGATTGTGATACTCTCTGCCATGATCTTGTTGCTTAGAATTGCTTTTGCTGTTCTAGGTCTCTTGTTGTTCCAGATTAATTTTTGGATTATTTTCTGTAGCTCTGTGAAATGTGCTGTTGGGATTGCAATTGGAATTGCACTGAACCTATACAGTAGTTTTGGCAGTATGGCCATTTTGATGATACTGTTTCTTCCTATCCAGGAACAAAATATGGCTTTCCATTTTCTGATGCTCTTCAGTCTCCCTTTTCAGAATGTTGTAATTTTCAGAGTAGAGATCTTTCATCTCCTTTGTTAGATTAATTCCTAGATAGTTCAGTTTTTGGATGCTATTGTGAAAGAAATTGATCCCCTGATTTCTCTTTCAGTGAGTCTGTCATTCATGTCTACAAAGGCTATTGATTTTTGAGTGTGACCTTGTACTCAGGTTTAGTACTAAAGCTGGTAGTTAAATCTAGTAGTCTTTTGATTGAGTTTTTAGGATCTTCTATATAGAAATTCATGTCATCAGCAAATATGACAGGTTAACTTCTTCCCTATCTTTATTCCTTTTATTTTTCTCTTGTCTAATTGCTGTGGCTAATGTTTCCAAAATTATACTGAGCAGGAGTGGTGATGTGGTCATCCTTGTCTTGTTCCTGATCTTAGCTTGAAAGATTTCAGTGTTTGACCATTTAGTATGATGCTGGTTGTTGGTTTCTGATAAATAGCTCTTATCAGTTTGAGATAAATGATACAAAAATATCAAAGAATTGAAGAGTTGGCTTTTTGAAAGAATAAATAAAATAATAAAATTGGCAAAATCTTAGCCAACCTTATTTAAAAAAAAAAAAGGAAGAGGCTCAAATCCATGCAGTCAGGAATGAAAAGGGATAAATCAGCAGATGCAGTAGAAATTGAGAGGAGAATAAATACCTCTTTTAGAACTTGAACTCTAATAAGATAGAAAACACAGAAGAAATGAAGAGTCCTAGACATATATGAACTTCCAAACTTGAGCAAAAAGGATATAAAAATGCTAAATACCCTGATATCAATATGTGAAATTGAAAATGGAATTAAAAGCCTACCAACAGAGAAAAGTCTGAGACCTGATGTCTTTATTTTTGAATTCTACAAGGTTTTCAGAGAAGAGATGACGCCACTACTTCTTAAGCTATTTAATACAATAAAAAAGGAAGCAACACTCCAAAATTCAGTCTTGAAAGTAACCACTGCATTGATTTTAAAAGCAGAAAAGGACCCAATTAAAAAGAAAGCTACAGGCCAATCTCTCTAATGAACATTGATACAAAAATCCTCAATAAGATATTAGCAAGAAGAATACAAAGGATTATCAAGAAGATCGTGCACCTTGATCAAATTGGATTTATCCCAGTGCAAGGATGGTTCAGCATATATAGGTCAAAAGTGTAATAAACTACATTAACAGACTCAAAGACAAAAACCAAATGGCTACTTCAATAGATGCAGAAAAAGCATTTGACAAAAATCTAACACCTCTTCATGATTAAAACCATACATAAATGTGGAATTTCTTTCCTCTTAAGAAGATTTTTTTATCTGACATAACAAGCTTATACTATAAAATATTTCATCAAGTGCCTGTTATTGAACATTTACAGCACTTACTACACTTTTCATTATAATTATATTGCATTGAGTACTTTTTGTGCATGAAGTATTTTCATGCATTTACTTTTGCATTTTAAATCTTTCTAATTAAATTGTTTATCATGCATCCTTGCTTTTGACACAATGATTGTCAACTTTACCCACTTAATCAGTTTATTTTAATTGTATATTTTATTTTATTGTTTTGTTTTAGTTCTTTGAGACAGTCTTGCTTTGAAGTTCAGGCTTCTCCTGAACTCATTATGTAGCCCAGGCTAACCTTGAACTCATGGCAATCCTCCTGCTTCTGCCTTTTGAGTGCTGGGATTATAGGCTTGAGGCACCATGCCCAGTTTAAATGTATGTTTTAAAATGTATTTTAAATCTGAGGCCCAACCTTAGATTATCTGGATTTAAATATTCATGGATGAAATCTAGGAGTGGGAATATGTATTTCTATCCTGGTAATGTAAAAGTGTCCATCAGTGTTCCTTAAGCTCTTCAAGGTTCCTCTAGCTTCCACACTACACCCATTTTCACAGTCATGCTTTTTAGGTTTTTGCGATCCTAGCATTCCAGTTTCAGGTACCAAACAGGTATTTGTATCACTGTGATGTGTACCAAATCATACTCCAAACTTAATGGTGTCAAAGAGCAACCATTTTGTTATGCTCATGAATTCTGTGCATCCAGAATTTGGTCAAGGCATGCCTTGTTGATTCTTTTGTTCCTCCTATTATAAGCGGATGCACTCCTCTGAAGAACTGCTCTGCGTGATCCCAGCAGGGTTTATCCATAAGCCTTGTGACTTACTGAGGATGAAGCAGAAGTATTAAATGGAATGCTTTCATGTGGTGTCTCCAGCATGGTACTCTCAGTGTGGTTGGGTTTCCATCTTGGCACTTGGCTTCCCTCAGAGTGACTGTCCTCAGAATAGGAATCTGGAAAGTGCATGTTATAAAACACCTAATCATAAAGCTGAGAGGACTTTTATGATCTAGATGTGGAAGTCACATAACATCCTTTTCTCCGTTCTAAAATTGTCTAAGCAGTTCACAACCCACCAGACTAGTAGGGGTGTGTGTGTGGAGTAATAGTACCAACTCTCCATGAGAAGAGTGTCAAAGAAATTAGTATTTAAAAAGAAAATTATTCCCACAGTGTAGATGTGAATGATTCAATAATGTATCTAGTCATATGTAGCTATTTAAATTTAAAGTAATGAAAGGAAATATAATGAAAAATTCATGGTTAGTAACCCCATTTCAAGAGTTCAGAAGCCATGTGTGGCTATGGCCGCTGTATAGCGAAGCATAGCTACTGAATATTTCCATCACTGCAGGAAACTATTGGGTAACTTTGGTGTAGGCAGATTGTCAAATCCATTGAGAATGAGTGTGCCTTTCACTTAGATAGTAGATTCTAAGAATAATATCTCATTGAAAGTAATAAGAAGGTCTTGCCTGGGTTAGGTCTAAGGCAGGAGATAAACATGATTATGGAAAAATCTTATAACAATGTATCATGATATTTGTGTCAAGACAAAGGAACTTAAAGATGTTCTCATTTCCTACATAAGAGAATGTTGAGGAATAAAATATTAATAATTGGCAGTATATTAACAGTATCAAATATATTATTAAAAATAGATACACAAAGGAAAAACAGCATTTCTCCTGGCTGCCTGAATTTTAGAGAAACCAGCTATCAATTGCTGCAAGAGTGATAGAGCCATAAATTAGTACGTTTTTGCTACCTTTAGAAAAAAAAAAGGATCATCAAAGTATCCAAATCCAGTAAGAGGATTTGGTGAAATGCTGATGAAAAAATATTTAATGGATGAACAAGGCTGTAAGATTTGAATTTAAGGATCAATCTTAAAAGTAGAGAAATAGTTTTTCCTGAGGTAATACAACAAAATACCCAGTAACCTGTGAATTATCTTTGCCAAATTTGAATTTGACTTTAATGCAACCCTGAAATTTACTTGTTGCTTTTACAAGAACTATAGGCACAGAGAAATGTGTTAAATGACATCAATTAATTGCCGAATGTCAAAAGTAGAATGTGGGAAATTCTATGGACAGATGAATTAGCTTCATCAACAGATAAATAAAAGTAATTAAAAAGGAGAATTTACAGTTTAAAAGACAAATAAGGTGGACATGGTGAAGCAAGCCTGCAATCTTAGCTACTTGGGAGACCAAAACAAAGATCTCAAATTTGAGCCTAGCCTGGAGGCAGTTTAGTGACTCCAGGAGACTCTGTGTCTTGTTTTTTTTTTTTTTTGGAGACAGGGTCTCGCTTTGTAGTTCGGGCTGGCTCTGAGCTCACTAT
>PVIC010054618.1:0-11448 GCA_004025085.1 Thryonomys swinderianus | reverse complement strand
CTCTAAAAAATTCTCTGAGAAGGCATTACTTCGAACAAGGGTGGGTAGATGGTCTTTAGCATTAGGCCTGGGCCAAGGGTCCTCCTCCAATGACTGAAAAACAGAAGATAAGACAGATTATTCTAGGCTTCTTAAGAAGGCATTAAGATGTCAAAAACATGATATGCATTCACTCCTTTGTTTATTATCTATTTTCTGAACTATTTACAAGGTTCTGTGGGAGTAACCTGGGTGAGAAGAAAGTAATATAAAGGTAACAATGACATAGCCCTGTTTAGGGTAATTAATGAAATAAAAGAATCTTTCCAAAATCAGTTAAAATTCATGTGGTCTCAATATTTCATCCATCAGTAGGTAAGCAAAAATACAGATATAAGAGCTGATAAAAAATATTATGTTAAGCAAAACACCCTATTGTAATAAAAGACAAAATACTCTTTCACCTTCCCTACTTCAAATATGCTAATCCCATCCTTGCCATTTTTTTGTCTGTTTTTTGACATAGGGTATGGCTTTGTAGTTCAGGCTGGTCTTGAACTCCTGGCAGTCCTCCTGACTCAGCCTCCCAAGTGCTGGGATTGCAGGCATGAGCCACCACACTCAGCTTCTTGTCACTTTCTGAAGCAGTTCTTGAAATCCTCCTTTATAAGTGTCTTTATGAGTTCTGATAAAAAATCAGAATGGTGTTGCTTGATGCCATCCACTGGGAAGCGGGGCCTATAAAAAACACTATGGAATGTCTTTATCCACTTTATTCCCTGTCTCTGCCACCTTTATATTCTGATCCTTCCCTAAAGTTAAAATGATCAAAAAAGAAAGTAAATGTTTTGAATCAGTTGAGGACACTGAAGCAGCCACTCTATGCACAACTAAAGACACAAAACTGCTTCAACCAGAACTGCTTCACCTAGCCATGGTGACACATGCCTGTAATTGCCAGTTTTTGTTTGTTTTTGTTTTGTTGTTGTTGTTATTGTTGGTACCAGAAATCGAACTCAGGTCCTCGAGCTTGCCAGGCAACAACTCAAACTTATCATTCTTTAAGGCAGAGTGAAACTCCATTTTATAGAAAAAAACCACGTCTTCTTTATCCAGTCTACTGGTTATTTGGGTTGTTTCCAAGATTGAGCTATCACAAACTGAGCTGCTATGAACATGGATGCACATATGTCACTATGATATGATTCTTTTAATTCTTTTGTTTATATTCCTAGCAGGGAAATAGAAGGGTCAAATAAGAGAATCCTAGCTCTCTATCTTAAACTCATTCACATTAACAGGGATAAGAAATGAGAATGAAGTTTCTTATCCAGTTAAAAAACAAAGAGGCCTAAGGTCCAATCTTGATTCTGTATGACCTTGTTCAGACTATTGAACCTCTCAGTTCTAATATTCATAAAATGAAATATCAGTACTAGTAGATTCATGAGGGTCAGATGAAATATTACACACGAAAGTGCTTCGCCATCTTCTGAGTGCATTAGAAATGTGTATAGCATCAGCAGAATTTATCAGTTCTCAACATTAATATTCCTCAGAGGCCACAATCACTTTTCTACTAGATGGTACACACAAAACATTCAGATTAATACTGATATAAAGAAGGCTGAGAGTAAGTTGCATAACAAAGATCCATTTCTCTCAAACTTAATTCAAAGCCAAAAATCCAGTTTTATCAAGAATCTAAAAATTATTTTTCAACAACACTAACCAAAGAAATTCTGACTATTAAACGTAACTTAAGAAGGGCAAACCCATGTACCTTGATGGGTGGCGTGGAACATGGGGAAGGGTTCATCACACAGGTGTCCTGACTGTTGTAGGAGGGGCTATCGGTCAGGTTCAGATAGAGTTCATCTTCGCTGGCAAAGTTTCCCTGACTGTCCACTCCTTGTGAGATGCAGATTACTATAGCACTGGTGTTATCTGCTCGAAGCATACGCTGCCTCCAGCGACCTAGTGCTCGATTCACAAGCATTTTGGCACAAGACTGGCCATGTTCACCCTATATTTAAAAAACAGGAGAAAATTAATTCACAAGGTCTTATGGTTAAATGTCACGCATCTTTACCTTTCTAACCAAGAAACTCAGTATTCACTGTTACTTTATCAACCCAGCCATGTTAGTAAATGCCTGTAATTCCAGCACACTGGAGACATCATAACAAGTTCAAGCCCCACCTGGGCAGTCTGTGTCTGGAAAAAAAAACAAAACAACCCAAAAACAAAAAGGGGGGGGAGATTGGGATAAAGCTCAGTGCAAAGGCTCTAGGTTCAATCTCCAGTAGGAGGCAAAATGAATGAATGAACAAATGGACATAATTCACAAAGAAGACTATCAGGAATGTTTAGAAACTCATTGTAAAGGTTCAATTTCCCCTATTATGACAACTTCTGATGCTGGGCATTATCTCATTCACCTATAATCTCAGCCACTTGGGAGGTTGAGGCAGAAGGGTCACAGCAACTTCTAATCCAGCCTGGGAGATGGAGTGACTTAGGGAGATATCTCAAAGTAAAAGACCTGGGGATGTACCTCAAAGCAAAGGTCCTAGGTTCAATCCTTGATACAGAAAAGAAAAGAAGAGGTGCAGACAGGCACCAAAAAAAGAGAAAATGACAGGACAGACCAGGTGTGGCGACATATCATAACACAGGCATGTATCCCTATAATTCCAGCTACCTGAGAGGCTAAGGCAGGAGGACTTAAAGTTCAAGGCAAGCCTTAGCAACTGAGTGAGACACTTCTCCAAATAAAAACTAAAAGGGCTGAAGTTATAGCTCAGTGACAAGAGCACACCTAGGTTCAATCCCTAGTATGGCAGAGAAGAGGAGAAGGTGGGCAGGAATGTAAAGGGCTGGGAATGTAGCTCAGTCGGAGAGAGCCCTTGGGTTCCGCACCCACTCTTAAACGAAGACAACTGAGTCACTGCTCACCATCAAGTATTTCTTCTCCTCTTGGTCCTGGCACATTGAAACAGCATCTTGAGGGGGGATCATATTCCAAAGCCCATCGCTTCCCAGAATGATATACTTGTGCTTCTGGGGGTCTAGAGTGTGGACACTTGTGTCCGGTTCTGGTGACACCACAAACTCACCACTGAAGAAATCATAACTCCACAGATCACCTGGAGAGCGGAACAGGTTCAGGAAGTATTACTTATACGCTAATAGCATCATAATAGACTAAAAGAGAAAATCTGCATAAAATCTGCAAAATTTCCATAGAGGCAGAAAAGCATTTGAGAATCTTTTCCATTTTTTTTTTTTTTGTGTGTTTCAGGCTGGCCCCAAACTCACTATGTAACCCAGGCAAGCCTGGAACTCAGCATCCTCCTGTCTCTGCCTCCCGAATGTTGGGATTACAGGCGTGAGCCACCACACCCGGCACTATGGTATTGATTGCTAGTGGGTGTGAGTCTTCATATCCAGCATTGTATGTGGTTACCGGGGATTGAACTCAGGACCTTGCACCTGCAAGGCAGGCGCCAGAACCACTGAGATAAATCTCCGGCCTTTTTTTTTTTTTTTTTTTTGGGTACAGTACATAATGATTACATTCCTCATGGGGAGCTGGTACATTACACAACACAGAATAATTTTTTATCTCCTTCCCCTCTCCTTCCATCTCTTGCTCCCCTTCCCTTTTGCAAAAAATTTGCCTATTTCCTATTATCTATCTATTATTTTCCTCTTTACGTTTTAGATTTCTCATATAAGAAGAAATATGCACTGTTTGCAGGTATGGTGCTGCACCCCTGTAATCCTAGCACTTGGGAGAGTGAAGCAGGAGTATCACCAAGAATTTGAGGCCTGCCTGGGCAACATAGTGAGCTCAAGGCCAGCCTGAACTACTAGTGAGACCCCGTCTCAAAAAACAAAAACAAGGGCCAGAGATTTAGCTCAGTGGTTCTGGTGCCTGCCTTGCAAGTGCAAGGTCCTGAGTTTGATCCCTGATAACCATATATAATGCTGAGCGTGGTGATTCATGCCCACCAGCAATCAATACCACATACCACAGTGCCGGGCATGGTGGTTCATACCTGTAATCCTAGCACTCAGGAGGCAGAGACAGGAAGATTGCTGAGTTGGAGGCTTGCCTGGGCTACATAGTGAACTCAAGGCCAGCCTGAACTACAAAGTGAGACCCTGTCTCAAAACAAAAACAAAAACAAAAATGAACAAGCAAACAAATGAATGAACATAAAAAGAAAGAAAAGATCCAATATTTAAGTTCATTTGTCTGACTTATTTTACATAACATTATTGTCTCAAAATACATCCATTTTCCTATAAATGACTTAAATTTATCCTTATGACACAGTATTACACCATTATGCATAAATACCACTTTCTTTACCATTCATCTATTGATGGACATATAGACCACTACAAGCTACTATAAATTGTGCTGGGATAAACATAAGCATGCATGTATCCCTATAATATGATGTCTTTAATTCAATAAGATATCTACAAGGAGATGACTGAAATTTTTAGTTTTTGCATTTGAAAATATTAAAAATTTATTCATGATTAAAAAATCTCAGCAAACAAATAAAAGGAAATTTGAGGGGGTAACTGAGTTCAGGTTGACCTTGAACTATGTAGCCCAGGCTGGCCTTGAATTCAGGTGATCTTCCTGCCTCAGCTTTCTGAGTCCCGAGTGTACCACCATACGTGACAGAAAACCATTTTAACCTGATGAAGAACAGACATCAGAAATCTGTAGCAGGGGGTGTGGCCATAAGTCAGTCAGTGATTTAATGCTTCCCTACCACGTTTAAGTTCCCAGCAAACAAACCAGACATATATCACCCACCAACCAACTCTCAAAGGAGTCTGCAGCAAGCATTTTACTTACAGATAGTGTTAAAAGGATTCCTCTTAAAATAAAAGGAATACGAAAACTATGCCTTGGCTAAGAATTTAGTTCAGTGGTGCCACTGTCACCTGCCTGGCAAGCACAAGGTCCTGCATTCAATAACCAGGAAAGAAGAGGAGGGCAGGGGAGGGGAGGAGAGGGGAAGAGAGGAAGGAAGGAAGGAAGGAAGGAGGGAGGGAAGGAAGGAAGGAAGGAAGGAAGGAAGGAAGGAAGGAAGGAAGGAAGGAAGGAAGGAAGGAAGGAAGGAAGAGAAAGAAAGGGAAGGAAAGAAAAGAAAGACAACTATGCTTTATGTCATCATTTCTCTTCCAGTACTAGGCTTGAGACACTTTCCAACACAGTACCAAGACAGAAAATAAGGAAGATGCATTGGAAAGGAAGAAATAAAGCTATCATTATTTGCAGTTTTCTTTCTTTATTGGGAGGGGATACTAGGGATTGGCTCCAGGCTGTCCCCAGGCTAGGCAAACACACAATCACTAAACTGCATCTCCTGCCATTTTTTTTTGGGGGGGGGACAGGGTCTCACATTGTAGCTCAGGCTAGTACTGAGCTCACTATGTAGCCCAGGCAAGCCTTGAACTCAGCAATCCTCCTGCCTCTGCCTCCTGAGTGCTAGGATTACAAGCATGAGCCACCATATCTGGCTCTCCTGCCATTTTTAAAACTTCATTTTAAAACAGGATCTCACTAACATGCCCTCACTGGCTTCAAACTTTCAATAGTCCTGTCTCAACTCCTCCAGTAGCTGAGATTACACATGAACCACTGCACCTGATTTCATCTAATTTCACTTGTACATAAGGAAACCAAAAAGAAATTAAAAGCTTAGCAAGATTCTTGAATACAAACCCAGTATACAGAAGTTAACTGTATTTCTATGTAATTATAAAAGATAGACAATGTAAAGATTTGGAACAGTGAACTTGATATAAGGTACTTAGAAATAAGCTCAACAGAAGCGACACAAACCCTCTATAGAGATTTTAGAAATAGATTCTAACACACTGAAAAGATTATTTAAGTAACTATTAAAAACAAGCCTGGGCCAGAGATTTAGCTCAGTGGTTTCAGTGCCTGCCTAGCAAGCACAAGGTCCTGAGTATGATCCCCAATAACCACATGCAACAATACTGGGCTTGGTGACTCACGCCCACCAGCAATCAATACCACATATCACAGTGCCAGGCGTGGTGGTGTGGTGGCTCAAGCCTGTAATCCCAACACTCGGGAGGCAGAGGCAGGAGGATTGCTGAGTTCGAGGCTTGCCTGGGCTACATAGTGAGCTCAGGACCAGCCTCAATTACAAAGTGAGACCCTCTCTCAAAAAAAAAAAAAAAAAAGCCCACTCACAGAGGACGACTTTAAATATTATAAAAGTATTCATTCTTCTCTGAGCTCACGGACCCCTTGGAGCTCCCTGCTCACCTTGTTCCTCGGGAGCCCCGGCCCCTCTTGGCCTAGGCTACCCGCTGGGCCATGTGTGCTGACCCAGGATCCCTACCAGTGCCCCTAATCCGGCCAGCGCCTGGCCTTGGCAGCTTTCACCCCTGCCTCCACCCTCTGACTGAGCTTTGCATGCACCACTAACTCAGGCTGGTGGCAGGGGGAGGCGCCAGGCAGAACACTAACCTGACCATGGGTGGGGCCCTGCGGCATCCACCCCACTAATAAAAGCGATTCCAACCAAAAAAAAAAAAAAAAAGTATTCATTCTTGCCCAAGTAAATATAAAGTCAAAGTCAATGTCATTGCAACCAAAACCTCCGAAGAGCTTTTGTAGAATTTGATAAACTGACTCTAAAACATACAGGGAATGACAAAGAACCAAAATTAACCAAGATTATTTTTTAAGTGTTTGAGACATTGTCTTGCTATGCTGCAGTCTAAAATGATCTCAAACTTGTTTTGTGAATAAAAGGAAGCTCTTTGTTTTTTCTTTTCCTTAAACTTCCCTACTGGCTCCCTTCAGAAACACTAGCCAATTCAAACATACTTGAAGTTCAACAGAACTAAAATCAATCACTCGACCATAAAATAGCCAAGTTCACTGTCATCCAGCCCTCTTCGAAGAGGCAATTCAGCTGTCAGAGTAGCCAGAGGACATATGAGACAACTGAAAACCAATTACAAACTACACAGGCTCATGAAGATATTTACTTCTTTACACCAGCAAAACAAAACTGTCTGGTCAAAAAATAAAAATGGCCAGGCGTGGTGGCTCACGCCTATAATCCCAGCACTCGGGAAGCAGAGGCAGGAGGATTGCTGAGTTCGAGGCTTGCCTGGGCTACATAATGAGCTCAGAGCCAGCCTGGACTACAGAGCAAGACCCTATCTCAAAAAAATAAAAATAAAAATGAATGTGGAGACCATTAACATTAAGACAGTGGAATAGGAAAAACATAAGAATCAAAACATATCATGTACAGGTACAAATTCTCAGTAATGAATGTAAAAATAATGTATACTTAAATATTAAGGTAGCAATTATAGAGTTCATAAACGATGCCCAAAACTCTAAAAAGCACTTTCCCCCTATTTTTTTGGTAATAGTTATTCCAAATAATAACAATTTATAGAATGCAAAGTCCCTAATATGTGTAAACAAAGATTTAAGTATAAAAAATTTTCAATTTTTCAGATTAGATGACCCTAAAGAAGGATCACAATTTCCTACACTTAAATTAGCATTTATATTTTTGTGAGGGAGGTTCTGAGGACAGAACCAAGGCCTTGCACTGAACTATACTCGGCCCTTTTTTTTTTTTTTGCTTTTTGAGACAGGGTCTCGCTTTGTAGTTCAGGCTGGCCCTGAGCTCACTATGGTGCCCAGGCAAGCCGCCGCGAACTCAGCAATCCTCCTGTCTCTGCCTCCCGAGTGCTGGGACTACAGGTGTGAGCCATCACGTCCGGCATTGTAATATGCGGTGTTGATTGTTGGTGGGCGTGTCTCCACGCCCAGCATTATATGTGGTTACCGGGGATCGAACTCAGGACCTTGCGTTTGCGAGGCAGGAGCCAGAACCACTGAGCTAACCCTCTGGCCCTATACTCGGCCCTTTTTATGCATTTATTCATCCATACGAGGTCTTGCTAAATTGCCCAGGCTGGCTTTGAAATTGTAACTTCTCGTCACTGTCTCCTGAGTATTTTGAGATTACAGCAAGTCTCTGACTTATGAACATCTGAGTTATGAACTTTCACAGCCGTACCGTGTAAGACTCACTTTGTTGACTTATGAACGAATCTGACCTATGAATAGTTCTTCTAGAACAGAACTTGTTTGTAAGTTGGGGACTTACTGTACAAGCTTATACCACTACACCCAGTTCATTAATATCTTTAAGTAACTGCATATATAGACAAGTAACATTTACACATGTGCAAAGCCCAAAGGGTATGAAAGGCATTCAGTGAAAACACTCCCTTTCCATCCTTATCCCTCCCAGTTCCCCACACAGAGAACAGCATTGTTCTTACCCTTCTGGAGATGTCTATGTACACACAAGCATTTCTGTACATCGTTTTTGTCAGACCATGTGTTCATGCTTGTAATAAATACTCTCACGGACAACTCTTAAATTACTAGTCTCTAATAGTAATTCTTTTCTTCCTCAAAACATTTTCAGAAGAAAGACTTTTTACTGGCCTTACACTGAGATTTTTTGTTTGTTTTGAAACAAGGTCTTACTTTGTAATGTAGGCTGGCCTTGAACTCACTGTGTAGTCTACGCTGGCCTCAGATTTGTGGTGATCCTCCTGCCTTAGCATCTCGAGTGCTGGGATTACAGGCTTGTGCCACTACATCTGGCTTTATGAGGTACACTTTAACTTGTATCTGTTATAATTTGTTTTGAGGCTTAAACTATTTTACATTTGCTATTAAAAGTTCCTAGAGTTGGGTGTGATGGTGCATATCTATAATCCCTGAATTTGGGAGGCTGAGGCAAGAGGACTGCTATGAGTTCAAGCCCAGCCCGTGATATATAATGAGTTCAAGACCAACCTGGACTACACAGTGAGAATCTCTCTCAAAACAAACAGAAAAGGCTGGGCATTTAGCTCAAGTGGTACCACAACAACCTGGTATGTGCAAGGGCCTAAGTTTGATCCCTAGTACCACAAAACAAAACAAAGAAATAAAAACAAAACTTCCTAGAATCAACTTTTAACAAATTCATCATCACATTCATAATCAATTCCCTTATTTTACCACATCAAGGAGCCTATGGAGTTTTACCTAAGATCAAATAACTAGGGTCATAACTAGATTAGGGGTAGTGTTTGGTCACCAAAACAAGATTACAAACATCACTTCTGTGGGTCCTGAAGGAGCAGCTTCCAACACAGCTGACACAATTAGTTGCCCATCACTGGCCATTTTTCACTGTTCCTGTAGAGGGCGCTGAAGTCACACTAGAGACCAGGGAGCCTTTCCTCAGATTCCAGCATACACTTCTTGCCCCTGGTATTTGCCAGCCAACAATCCAGAGGACAGGCAGAAAATTTCAACGCTGCTTTGTGTGTGGCTCACCATGAAGTTTCCCAACAACTTTCCAGTCCTCTAATCCATTCTCAAATCTGCAATCGAGATCATCTCTTTAAAACACAAATGGAGCTTGATGGTAGCTTGGTAAATGAATTTTTTTTTTTTTGAGACAGGGTCTCATTTTGTACTTCGGGCTGGCTCTGAGCTCACTATGTAGCCTAGGCAAGCTTCGAACTCAGCAATCCTCCTGTCTCTGCCTCCCAAGTGCTGGGATTACAGGAGTGAGCCACCACACCCGGCGGTAAATGAATTTTTTATCACTGAACTACATACATACTTCGTTGGCTATGTAGCCCAGGCTGGCCTCAAACTCAGTGATCCACCTGTCTCAGCCTCTTGAATGCTGGGATTACAGGTGTGTGCCACCATGCCTGGCTATATATTTTTTTCTTTTGAGGCAGGGTCTTGCTATATTGCCTACGCTAGCCTAGAATCCAGGGCTCAATTTCCCAGTACTATAGAGAGAAAAAAAAAAGAGCAAAAGAAAAAAAAAGTAAAAGGCAGAAAGAAAACAGCTCTTTCTTGGTAATATTATTTTGGGGGGCAGGGGTGGGGGATTAGGGATTGACCTTGAGCTTGTGAAGCAGGTACAGCACCACTGAGCTAAATCCCCAGGCCCTTTCTTGGAAATACTGCTAACAATCTGTACTTAAGCCTAGTGCCTTGTACTCCCATTAAATTTCTTATTATTGGGCTGGGGATTTAGCTCAGTAGTTCTGGTGTCTGCCTTGTATGTGCAAGGCCCAGAGTTCGATCCTGACATCACATACTACAATGCCTAATCCCAGCAATCATTACTACACATCACAGTGCCATGATGGCATGGTGGCTCATGCTTGTAATCCCAGCACTCGAGAGGCAGAGGCAGGAGGATTGCTATAGGAGGCTAGGAGGCTAGCTTGAGTTCAAGGCTAGCCTGGGCTACATAGTAAGTTCAGAGCCAGCCTGAACTACAAAGTGAGATCCTGTCTAAAAAATATATATATATTATTATTAGTGTTACCTGTCATGTTTTTTTTTCTTTTTTTTGGTGGTAACGGGGATCGAACTCCGGCCCTTGTGCTTCCAAGGTAGGTGTAGTACCAGTTGAGCTAAATCCCCGGCTATCATGTTTTATTTTTAATGAGGATTTACATTTATTGAAGTAGGAAAAGAAGTCCACTCTGCAGGGCAAAATCAACAGCCTGTCACCTTTAAAAATATTGAGAAATTTCAAATATCTGAAAAGTTAGAGTCAGGTGTGGTAGTGCCCATCTCTAATCTCGAAACTCTCAAGAGGCTGAAGCAAGAGAGTCACAAATTGGAGCCCAACCTGGACAATTCAGTGACAGGGAGACCCTGCTTCAAATAGAGGGAGATGCAGTTCAGTGCAAAATCCCTGGGTTCAATCCCATGTAGTGCCAAAGAAAAAATAAACAATAATTAAAACCTTGTTGGGTGGGGTTTCTCTACTGCTCTTCTTCCAACTGAACTGTCTATGGAGAAACATTTTAGTACCTTGCTGCCTAAAAACTTTCAACATTTGCATAATACAGAAAACAATAGACCATTCTATTTCTTTCTCCAGGTAGAACCAACAGAGTCTGAATAAATGTAAGATCTGTGTCTAATTAGCCAGCAATGCAATATGACTACTGAAAGTTAAACGGAGAATGCCAGGGCTCCTAGCAGGAAATAATACAGGATGACTATCACTTACTCAAAATACTTAGAACCAGAAGTGACTCAATTTTTAATTTTGGAGTACACTGCATGTACATAATGATTTGCCTTGAGGTTGGGACTCAAAGCTAAACACAACATTTACTTCACAGGCAGCCACTTGTAGCATACTGTTGGTACTCAAAAGTTTCAAATTTTGGAGCGTTTCAGATTTTTAATTTTTGGATTAAGAATGCTCCATATTTCCAATGTTTTTCAAAATGGTGGGAACACATCTTAAGAGACTGCCTGAATTCTGAAAGCAGATTTATTGAGGAACTGTGTATAGTGACATGACAAAAACAGTCAGC
>PVIC010054617.1:0-11485 GCA_004025085.1 Thryonomys swinderianus | reverse complement strand
CAGGCTGGCCCTGAGCTCACTATGGTGCCCAGGCAAGCCGCCGCGAACTCAGCAATCCTCCCGTCTCTGCCTCCCGAGTGCTGGGATTACAGGCGTGAGCCACCACGCCCAGCATTATATGTGGTAACCGGGGATCGAACTCAGGTCCTTACGCTTGCGAGGCAGGCGCCGGAACCACTGAACTA
Source organism: Thryonomys swinderianus (assembly GCA_004025085.1). Taxonomy (NCBI): domain Eukaryota; kingdom Metazoa; phylum Chordata; class Mammalia; order Rodentia; family Thryonomyidae; genus Thryonomys; species Thryonomys swinderianus. Next base: position 11,300 of record PVIC010054617.1, on the reverse strand, counting down.
ACCCTCCGGCCCTATATGTGATTTTGAGATGTATATAAATTGTACCAATAAAGAATTCAATAAAAAAAAGAGAGGGAAGCAGAAGGGGACACAGAGGCAAAAAGCAGTCAGGGATGAATAAGTTCGCTCTTCACCTTTAATTCCACGTAGTTTCCAGCTATAATTGCTGTAGTTTATTCCATTTCTAGATCCATCTGAGTATCCCATGGCACCTGAGCTTGAGTCATTCCTACTTCCTTCAGTCCCCAGTTTTCCTCTTGTGTCCCTCTCTGACGAGGATGTCACCGCATACCCCAGATACTCAAATTAGATCTAAATATTTTTAAGACCTTTCTCTTCCCGAATGGTCTTCAGAAATCATTTTCTTCTTTTCAGTGTTTTTCAACACTGCCCTCTTTCTGTAAAGCTTCTGCCTTAGTTGAGACTTTACCATCTTTCTGTACATTCTGAAGCAGTTCTCTGACAGGTCCTACGCCTCGAGCCTCATTCATACAGAGACACTTCTTTCTTTTTCTACATTTGTATTTGTTTCAAAAGAATGATCTGATTATTTAAGGAAAAGAAACCCCAGCAGTGCCATTCCCTGCTTGTCATCCGTGACTCGGATTTTACAGTTGGATTGCTAAGTTTATCTGGTCAGTCCTGTTTCTTTGCCCGCACCCTTGCCCCTCCCTTGTATGGCCTTATTCTCCTGCAACTTGACCCCATACAAGAGACAGAACATCATGGAACATACATACCCCTCCTCTACCAGCAATGTGTTACCTTTTCTCTTCTCCTCAACATCCCCTGTTAAATCTTTAAAACTGTGTTCAGGAGTTATCACACCTTAGGGAACTTGTACAGCACGAACCACTTCCAAGTCGAGGCAACAGCCCATTTTCTTGTGTGTATTTAGTTCTATCATAGCACTGAAATATTAAGTTTGGTCTCCCCAAAGTGAAATAGGAAGAACTGGGAGGCAGAATACCTAGTATCCAGTGTAGTACCTGATCAAAATGAAGGACTTATAAAAATTACTAATGCACGAACACAGAGCATGCAATCTTTAACTTTGCCACAGAGGTTTTGAAAAGAAATGTTCATCTAACTTCCGCAGTACATCTTTCTAAGATTACAAGGACTTTGACAATCAGACTCTGTCTCTAAGACTGCATTGGAATAGCCATACACACAGAAAGGAGACTGATACATTAAGGATCACGACAAAGAGTAAAAGGTCTAATATGTGGACTGAATAAGAGGCTGCACTTGCACCTTTACTCCCCCTTTCTGCTCAGCCTTTAATGGATACATCTTTGACTGACCAAGCAGGAGAGTAATCATTTCTCAGGACAACACCTTCAAGTCCAGCCAAGGGCACCCATCAACAGACCCCATCATCAGCCGTGGCTGACCAGAGCTTTAATTGGACCGTTACCACTGAACTCTTTTGTAAGAAAGGTCAACAAAGTAGTGACCCTGTCTGTCACAAAGATGTAGAAGAGCTCTTCCTTTAAATTCCCACAAGTTTCAGCACCTTTCTCTTTAATGTCCAGAAGCTGTAGATGAAGTTTAAATGACTACTGAGGGAATGGTGTGATAGAGACATAACAGCAGATCAACAGGCCAGAATCCTGCTCTTGATGAAACTACTAAAGCCAGAAAAATCCAGTGGCACACTGATTTTAATGTGTCAAGTCTATATAGAGTTTAGAGTGAAAAATAAAACATATATAAGTCAGTATGAATAAAGAACAAAAATGTGTATAAAAGCCCATCACAATGTCAAAATAGTCCAGTTTCATGTATTTTGCTTTGTTTGGGGCATCAGGTGGATCTAGAGCTCTATTATGCTTTTATTATAATTCAAAATACAGAACTTCCTACATATTTGCCATATCTCCCTAAACTGCACTGTGTTATGTGGCTCCTCTATTCCAGCCAAATTATATCACATCTTGCTCCAGCCTAGAATTCTCCCATTTATGTCAAGCTTTTCAAAATTATGCCTTTTTTCAAGATCTAGCTAATCCAATTATATATATATATAGCTAATCCAATTATATATATATATATATATGTATATATATACATACACACACTCACACACACACACACACATACACACACACACACACACACACATATATATATATATATATATATATATATATATATATATATATATCAGAAAGGCAAAATGAGTACTAATTTGGAAGTACTATATCCTGCAAGCAGAAAAGATCCCAGGAAGTTTGGATGGAGGTATATGCAATGTGATCAGAGCTTTGTTCTAAAATAGGATTCTCCTCCAAGAAAGTACTCTCTCAAAGTAGATACTTATAGTGCTCTAGTTTCATCGAGGAAGGTTAAATATTACAATTGTTGTCTGTTACCCATTGAGTCATTGCCAAACTTACCTAAAGTATATAAGATTAAAGCCATCATATTTCTGTTCTTAAATTCCTGGCATATTTTAAGTCCTTTGAAAATACCAAGAATTTAAGGACAAAATTACGATGGCTTTGATAGATGTATTTCATCATAATACTACCAATGTTTACTAAGAAGGATAACTAATGAGCTAAAGGCACAAACATCAGTTGTACTACTGTGGCCAGCAGAGATTGCTCCTCCTTCAAATCCTAAGTAGCATCACGCCATTCATTTATGCATTCAAAAATATTTTTTGATTCCTATTCTGCTCTAGGCTGTGTTCTAGACACTTGCAATAAAACAGCAGAAAAAAATGGTCACAAATCCCTTCTCTCATGGAGTTTATATTTTAGAAGGAAAAAGCAATAAGCAAAATAATGTAAAAGTATGATAGTTAAAAGATTACGGTTTTAAGGAAAGAAATGGAACAGAGAAAGAGAGAGGAGGAAGAGAAATGGGAGCCCATGAAGAATTGAGGGACGTGAAACAAGTCACAAAGGAAAAATCTACAAAAGTAGATTTTTTTTTTTTTGCCAAGTGGACACAAATATTTCCATCTCTACACCTACATCCTTGGACACCCTTCCATACTGCTTCTAGGTTTAGTCATGTGACCTTCTTTGGCCAATGGGACAATAGTAGGGATCATCCAAGCAGAAATTTGAAAATGCATTAGGCATTGGAGTATGCATACACATGAACCCTCTTGTCCTCAAAAACCCTGTGATTGGGGGCCAGAGATTTAGCTCAGTGGTTCTGGCATCTGCCTCGCAAGTGCAAGGTGCTGAGTTCGATCCTCGGTAACCATATACAATGCTGGGAGTGATGACTCACGCCCACCAGCCATCAATACTGCATACCACAGTGCCGGATGTGGTGGCTCACACCTGTAATCCCAGCACTCGGGAGGCAGAGACAGGAGGATTGCTGAGTTCAAGGCTTACCTGGGCTACACAGTGAGCTCAGGGCCAGCCTGCACTACAAAGTGAGACCCTGTCTCAAAAGAAAACAAAACAAAAAATCCCTGTAATCACCATTGGTTGACTGAACCTGGACCATCTCTACTGTCCCTTCAACATCAAACCACTGTTATCCTAAAGTGAAAGTTTAGTGATAGTACATAAACAGGCATAGCTGTGTTTCAATAAAACTTTATTCACAAAAAGAGGCAGCAGACTACATTTGACCAGCAGTTTGTAGTTTGCTAGTTCCAGTACTAGATCATCCAGCCTCAGATAAGAACTGGCTAGTCAACCCAGAGAAACATACGAAGTAATAACTGATTGCTATTTGAAAGCATTGCAGTTTTCAGTTGGTTTGTTATGTAACAAAACGTGACCACTACGATATTGTAGACAGAGGCCAGCTGATACAAAAATGTTTATGATCCAGGTGTGGTGGGTGGCACACACTTGTAATCCCAGCACTCTGAGAAGCTGAGACAGGAGGATTTGCTGTAAGTTTGAGGCCAGCCTCTGCTACATGGTGAGTTCAAGGCCAGCCTGAACTACATAGCAAGCATTGATCTCAAAAAAACAAAAAATCTACAAGGCAGTAGGCTTTAGGTATTCCAGGAATTACAGAGTAATGCTGCTAAGTAAACAAGGAGGAATTGTATAGTTTGGAGGAAATAAAGGCAATTTGGTTAGGAGTTGGGAGAAGCAGACTGCAAGAGCTGTAAGGGTCATTACAGCACAAGAGTGAAATGATTTGTCCTATAGTTTCAAATTCTCAGGTTTCCTGCTGGGTTGAAAATAGACTATATGGTACAAGACCAACAGCAGGAAGCTCAGTTAAGAAGAGTCTAAACCTGGGTGGGTGGTGATAAACTGATTATGGCTGGTAGCGATGCAGAGGGTAAGAATGGATCCGAGTCTAGGTATATTCTGAAAGATATTCACTGATAATTTGGATGTTGAATATGTGAGGAAGATGAATTAAAGATGACTTTGTGCCATTTGTCCTAAAAAACTGGCAATTGACATCAATTTGAGATAAAGATCTTGGAGAAAAATATGAGGCATTCTATATGCCACATTTTAACCAATTATTTGATGTAATGTCTTTGGGGAAATGTAGTCAATCAGATTAATTTTAATCAAAGTAACAGGTAAATTATTTACTCAGCCACTCATCGTGATAGCCATGTCAGAGACCCTGTCATCTGGGAAAAACGCTTGACATAATCTCTGTATCACACCTTAGACTCTAACATCTCCTTTATTTCTAATTTATTCTAACACTTAGAAGCACAAGACATGTATGTAATTTGTGCGTATGTATATATTTGCATACCATAAAATTATCATTGTTCCCATTTGCATTTTAGTATATTCTAACCATAGTCTCCAAAGGAAACTTGTTAGACTTTTTAATGGAAGTAATTTCGCATCTCTACATAGTGTACTTGGTTTGCTACATCGTTTTGCCCACTGTTGAGATTATCTTTTCACTTCCTAGTTTTCATTTTTATCTTTTCTTTTTAAAAAGGAGATGTGGTGGTAGGTGGAAATCTATAGTTTCTCCCTTTTCTTCAGTGAAACAGAATGAAAATTCATTAGGTGAGAGGAAAAGCTGAAAAGAAAGGAACTGTGGCAATAGAGGTTGGAGGACGTAGTAGGTTTTCCCAGTAATCACCCACAGCATGTTAGATTCTTCTCATTTCTTCACACAATGATTCCGGGTTTGGCCATATGATTTGCTGTAGCTAATAAGACACTGGCAAATGTAATGTCAATCGAGGATATTAAACAAGTTTCTCTCTGGAAATTTCTTCCTCAAGGGGAAAGCCCAAACTAGCCTGCTAAACAAGTGGTCCAATCAACAGCAAATGCCAAATGCCATATCAGACCAAGCAGGCCCATTCAAATGAACAGATAACCACAGCCATGTGAGTGTTACCAGTGAGTCCAGGAAAATAACTATTCAACACTGCTACCCAAATTGCTGATCCACAGAATAATGGGCACATAAATTTATTGCATTAAGGTACTATGTGTTGAGGTAAGGTAACTAACCATGTAGCAAAGGCTAAAACATAGAGAGAATGTATGGATGATGGACAGGGAGAGTCAGAGTTGACATAATAGGTAAATACAGTTGTTGACAATACCAGGAGACCACTTAAGAGTCATATTCCTTATGTTTAAATGCATTCAGTGGGAATGATTGGGTTTTTTCCTCAGCCATATTCAGTTGTAGAGGTGTAGATTTGGGTATGGAGAGAAACAGATTTAGAAAAGAGATTTTGCCAAGCAAGCCCCAACAAAGCAAGTCAGGTAAGGTGGAAATATATCAAAGGGAATTATTATCATTGGCTGTAGGATTTAACCTGAGAAAATAGAAGAGATCGAGGGATTGAGGTCAAGGGAAAATGTTGTGAACCAATTGACTAGACTCCCTAGATGGGTTAAAAGATGTGGGGCATATGCACTCTAGAGAGAATGAACTAGAAATAGAGGTGAAGTTAGACTCTAATACATGATATAGAGATTATGTAAAGCATTCAATTATCCCAGATGACAAGGTCTCTGACATAGCTATCATGATGAGTGGCTGAGTAGATTGGAGGACAAGATATGAGGAGGAGAACAGATCAAGGGCCAGGTTGGTAAAGGAGCATGTGTGCAGATATTGAAATCACTAGAAATTAGAACAGAGCTACTGTTAAATATTCATCAGCCCAGAGATCAAATCATCAAGAAACACTGGATGGGGGGCCTCTAGACCAGAAAAAGTAATGAAGAACATAATTATGATAACATTAGATTCTAAACCCAGAGCCTGAAGAGAGGAACAACAGGGCAAAGAATGTCCTAGAAGCATCAAAAGGAACAAGGAGGGAGGAACACAGACCTCGCCTCCGGGCCTGGCAGTTGGCGTGTGTGTAGGGCAGGGGAGTGGCTATCACTGGCAAGGGTTTCCAGGGAAGCAGTATCCTTGGAGAAATTCCACACCAGGACTAAAACAAGAAGGTGAAGGAAGCGTTCCAAACAGGGATGAGGACAGCAAATCTTGCTGTGGGAGATAATGGCACATGAATTTCAAAGAGCACAGAGGAAAGGTTTCAAAAATAGGGGATAAGTGAGAGAAAGGGACAGAAGAGAAACATGGCCATGTAGAGAATTAGAGTGAGGAGGGTGAGGTAGGTACTGGTGAACAGGAACACTGGGAGGGAGTTTACTGAGAAGAGGAACAAGAGCAAATATAAAGGAGAATTGCAAATTAGATCTTTTAGCTCCAAGGCAGACAGACAGTGATGGCAAAGGTACAGGTTGGGTGAGTGATCCCGGTTTACTTTTGCTTGCAATGATGTGGTGGTTTGGGGAGGGGCTGTCATGTCTTATTACTTGAAGAGCCAAACGGGCAAGTGCCTTGCTGTAAAACCTGACCCTTGTTCCTGGATTCCAATCTGACATGCACGCAACCCCCACCTCCCCTCGGGAAGAACTGGCTGGTGACAGTGCACTGGCACTTTTTAAACTTCAGGGACTGCCAATACGCATACTTCTTCCAAACGTCTGACAGAAACGGTGAATGACTTTTCAAGGGAGGCCAAAGCTGCCAGAGCTGAGTCCGACGTTCTTTCTCTGAGAGGAAAGGTACAAGCCTTACATTTCTTTGACATTTCTTTGATGTTGCTCAGAAACACTCGTGCCTGCAAGACTAGGGGCTTTGATGTTCTTCTAGCACTCGGACATACTGACAAGTGGGCTTGTACTCTTCGGAAGCAGCAAATTGAAACAATAGTCAAACTGCGTTTTAAAGAGGCAAAAGGACAGACACACGTCATGTGGAACTTTTTGATGCCACGCTCTTGCTTAGACAGAATGTTCTTCCTGGTGTCTTCAAACACAGGGCCATTAGTTTCACATTTTCATATTCATACCAGTTGTCTATGATGAGACTCGCCTGTCATCACAGGGGTCTCCATGAAGGAGTTTGACGACCCACTTCCAAAGCCCAGATGGAAAGGTGCTACTTCCACCAAACGGTCTTTTACTTTAAATGCAGCAACCACAACGTTGACCTTAATGTGAAGTCACTCTCCACACCTCATCTTTTACCATTTTGCCTTGAGTTACATTCCTCTTATCCTTTGCTTCACACAGGCCCTGTCTTGCCAGGCCCTGTCTGGCTTCTCCAAGCCGGATTTGCAAGTCTACGTCCTGTTGTTTTCACCACCACAGCTGTCGAAGAAGCTCTTCCTCGCTCAGAAGTCTCACTTCAAAGCTAAGCATCATTTTTGTTTTATGCAAAGGGTTATTCTTGCCTCCACTCCTTTATTCCATGTTTCCCATGTACATTTATATAAATTAGGAACGGGTAGAGACAAAAAGCAAATTATTTTTATTTCTGGCCTCAAAGTTGCTTTGTTCCAAGTAGCTCTTTTGTATTACAACATGTGGAATTCTCCCAGATGTGGTCCATGCATTTGCAAACCTTAATATCTTTATGGGTTAGGTGACAATGATTGTGATTATGTTTGGATATTCTATCTTCTTGCCACCTTCTTCTCTCCACTTCTTTCCCTAACATCTTAGAAGACTTAGCCATTTTCATTTCCTTCCAACTTTCTTTCCCCGAAGCAAGGATTTACAATGAGTCCACCCTCTCTTTTTTGCCAAGAGCATACATGGGGGGCCAGCTCAGTGATAAAGCATTTGACTGCATGCAAGTAAGGAAAATAGGTTTTGCCCATTTGTTCAGCAGCAGGCTGCCCCTGCTCTCCTTCACCAATCCCTTCGCATAGATCTTTTATTTTCCATAAGATCCAAAACGACATATAATAGTAAAATACAAGTATGGGAGTTACTGCAAATATTGGGGGCGGTCCCTCGAATCCAGTCAGTTCAGTGTCTTAGAGGCCCTCACTGAAGGCCCTTGGGTCTGTGGCGATTGTGTCCACAGGAGTCTTGTCCCGGCTGGCCCTATGTTAGCCGCTCTTTAGCACCATTGCATATTGGACCATGCCTAACCAAAAAAGCTTGAGAAAAAGTTCCAGAGTGTGAACAACCAACATGTCTCAGGCTTCCAGTCATCTTTTTCATCTATTTCACTTTTTCAATAGATTCCTCTTGGGAATCTATTTCAATAGATTCTCTCTGATCGCAGGAAATTCTGTGAAGACAAGAAGGCCCTTCCAGAACAAACTGTCAGAGAAGGGGACTCAATTGCCTGGTTTGCAAAGCCTATGACTTATCTTCATCATTTCAACTTCAGACACACAGATGTTCACCTTTTCTGAGACCTGGGATGGGATTTTTTTTTCTGTTCACTGTTCCTGGAGTCATTGACCTTGAGCTGATCCTTCATCTGCTCTAATGGGCAAGACTGTATATGACTGAGAATATTTCAATGTAATGATAAGTTAATATCATTTCAGGTATTGCATTCAAGCATTCCTACGCTGCTTCCTTTTTCTGTTCGCATAAGTAGCTGTGTAATGAATTTCCACAAGGCTGCCTGACACTCCCTGCCTCCACATCTATAGTGCCTATGCTCATTTTTTTACTTTCCATACAGTCTCGCTTCCTGGCCCCCTCTCTTCTTTCACAAGCCTCCTGGGCCTAATAATCTACTACAAGTGTCAGACCCAATACAAAAGTGAAGCAACCAGACAGGATGCTCCCTTTTAGGAAGACTGTGCTTCTATCTTTTCCATATCACCGGGAAAAAATGATTTTCTAGGGGATCTAGGGGCAAGGAATCAATATCCTTAGAGGAAATGCTGGGCTGTGTCCCTCAGTGAGCTTTGCGGTAAGCAACACAGCTGATAAAGGCTCTAGTCAACAGAGTCGTAACAAGAATAACACAAGCAGCTTCCTGGAAAAGATTCATGTTACCTCAACAGGCCAATCCATCTCTAAAGAATGTGGAAGATGCTAATGGGGTCTCGCTTTGTAGTTCAGGCTGGCGCTGAGCTCACCATGTAGCCCAGGCAAGCCTCAAACTGAACAATCCTCCTGCCTCTGCGTCCTGAGCACTCTGCCTTGTGAGCTACCACAGCCAGCTAATGTATGCAATTCCTGTGAGACACATTACACATGGAAATAGTGGCAGAATGTAGGTACCCTTAATAGGAAGGAATGAAACAACCAAAGAGTGATCACTCATGACAGGTGGATCACCCTTAGATCAACTAGCCTTTGGTGACAACCATCTGACCCCACATACCAGATAAAAACACCCATTCAGCAGGTGGTCAGCGTGTTACAGCTATGCCTGAGAAATCTGTCCCTGGGCCGCTGTGATAGAGGAGATGTGACTTGGTGCCACATATGCTCATTCCTGGTCCTCATAGCCACAGTCAGTGGACAAGGCTAAGGCAGGAAAGAAAAGTAGACCCAGGAACTTTCCACAGCGTAGGATTCAAGCTGTATGGTTCTTTTATCCTGCTAGTGTCATCTCTCCTTCCATCCCTCTTTTCCTTGCTTCCCACTATGTGATTGAAATCATTCAGGAAACTGTGTGACTCAAGCATCTTAAGTCAATACAATGAGTCTTCCTTGTGTTTCCTATCCGGCAATGTATCCAAAGATTGCAAAATCACCAAGGTAATTCCCAAATGTGGCAACAAAAGGTAAAATAACCTAACACTTGGGCAACACAGGTTTGAGACAGTGACAGAGATACCTATAGACTTCACTATCACCTAAGTGCTTCCAACTCTGAAGCAGCAAGGAAACAAAGGACCGAAGTGTCACCTCTCAAATACTATCAGAGACTTGGAGACAGAAGGACACACCCAACTAAGCACTGGAAGTATCCTATTTCTCAGACAGAGGCTGCAAACTCATATCGGTACCTGGGACAGAAAGTCTAGGATAGCAGTGGTGAACACGTGTTACTGTGTTTTTCTTTTAAAACAAAAGACGTTAATGTACGAGTTGCTTTTTTCTAAACTAAAACTTCAGTGCTCAGGTATAATTGCAGCAATGGCACTTTGTGATAAATAAGCAAGTTTGGGGTTGCAGTGTGAGCTCTCATCCTTAAAATGTTTGCCGCATTTGCTCTGGGTGAAACAACCTGAAAGTGGGTGTCCACGGGGCCTCAACGAATTTCAGTCAGTAAAAGGTATTTTGCAGGGTCTGAAGTACATGCTTGAATGGCACATAATGTGCTAAATTGAATATATGTTATTTAAGGTGGCAGTAAGACTCAACCCCATATGAAGGTTCCAATGAGAAAAGGGCCCAGAGTGGGCCTGATAGTATCTTCAAGAAAAAACAGAAATAGGGATTTTTTTTTTTGAGAGGTCTTCCAATCCAAAATTCATTAGTTTGTTAAGATCCTGATTTTACACTATTTTTTTCATTAAAAGGAACTGGGACTCTTTGGAGAAATGGCTAGGTCTGTGGTGGGGGCAGAGAACATACATCATGAGTTTAGAGGATTGTGTAGTACATGCAGTAGAAGTGCTACACACAGTAATGGCGGTATATCAAAGGGGTACAGGGAATAACTGAATGACTGAAAGAGGTTTCCATAGTAAAATGCAGAAGATTTGAGAAAAAATAAACAATGTAGTCTTGAACTATAACTCAAAGCATTAAATGAGTCCGTACTGAAAAAAAGGCCGGGCAGATAAGCAGAGATTACAAATCTTCCTTACAGAACAGTTTCAGATGTTATAGGTCAATACTCTCTCGGTCCAGAAGGTGGCGCTTAATTCTTCTTCCTCTTTCTTTTTTTTTTTTTTTTTTTTTTTTTTGCTTTTTGGAGACAGGGTCTCGCTTTGTAGTTCAGGCTGGCCCTGAGCTCACTATGGTGCCCAGGCAAGCCGCCGCGAACTCAGCAATCCTCCTGTCTCTGCCTCCCGAGTGCTGGGATTACAGGCGTGAGCCACCACGCCCAGCATTATATGTGGTTACCGGGGATTG
>PVIC010054616.1:0-11472 GCA_004025085.1 Thryonomys swinderianus | reverse complement strand
GGGAAAGTAGTAGATGAGGTGCGAGTGAAATATATGGTGAGTGTTTAAATAACACAGTGTATTGTGGTAAAAGATATTGGCATTAGTCCTCTCAAAATACTTCTCACTCCTAACACTTATCATTCTTGCTACTTTGTGAAGCAGTTCTAGAAGTCCTCTTTCATGTCTTTACCAAGTGTAATGAATACAATGAACACAGCTAAGTGCCATCCAATGATAAGGCGGCTCATAAAATAGCGCGTGTCTTCATACACCTTATTCACTGTGCCTGGCACCGTGTGACTTCTGGCCCTTCCTCAAAGTCAAAATAATCATGAAAGGTAAAGGTTTTGAATCGTGCAGGACACCAAGGCAGCTACAGCCCACCTAAAGACATTTAGAAAAGAGGACTCTCAGAGGTACAAGAGGATTAATGGTTATGTCTTTAGCGTAGTAAGTTTTCTTAAACATTCACCACCATTGTTTCCCATCATACTTTGTATAACAAACCATTAGCTCATTGAGTCCTCCCAAATACACAGACTATATATTGTACTGATACATGGTTTATATAAGTAACAAAAATGCTATGAGTACAAGGTAGTTATGATTTCCTAAGTTTGTGACTGAAGTATTCATAAATTCATAAAACTCCAAATGAATATACTATTTCCTCTGTGTACTATTTGTGCAAAACTCTAAAAAGAGCAAGAAATAAAAGATCTTAGCATTTGAATCCCTGTGCCCTTGTTGGTACAAAATAACTGATACCTGCGACTTAGGAAGGCAAAGTTTATTTTTGGCTCATGGTTTCAAAGGGATTAATCCAGGCTAGCAGGCTTGCTCCATGACAGCAATGGCAGAAGAAAGCTCTCGACCTCTGGCAAGCGGGAAGCAGAGAGGGACCAAGACAAGGACCTGCCTCCCAAAGGCACACCCCAGTCGCCTCCCTCCTACAACCAGGCCCTAGCTCCTGAAAGCACACTGAACTCTGGGCTTGTCAAATCCGCTGATAATTATGGCTCCCTACTTGCTCAAATCATCTTCAGAGAGTCCCATTTCTCAAAACAAGACACATTTTAGGGACATTTTACACCTAAACCATAACGTTGTTCATAGGTAAAAGGATATCAGGTAATGGGGTCAGATCACTATCAGCAGGTGTGTCACTTATAAGAGCCTCAGTAGGATGGATGAAGGTCATACAAGACATACCTTCTTTAGACTTTTCTCTGTATTGCAGGATATATAGCATTCCTAGCCCCCATCCAGTAAAAGCTTGGAACTCCCCAATCATTGTTACAAACAAACAAACCATTCATAAATCTGTTAAACACCCCCAGGGTGCTTGCTCATATGTTTGTGTAATACCTACTCACTTTAAGTATCTTAACGGTTAAGTTTAAAGTGATTTGCAGTTTAATGACTCTGAACTCTTCTTCCCAACAAGACAGAGGATTGTTGTTAGGACTTATGTCTAGATGTCCCCCAAAACCTCATGAAGTCACAGGGGCTGTATCAGAGGAGGCTGAATCTAGATTATGTAATGCTGGAACTGATTCATCTTGCAGTGCTAGGCTCAAGGGCACTAGGATTAAGGGTGTTAGTGCTACCCATCCTAACTGCCTGGATAAGATAAAAGGGGCAGAAGGTCCCTTGTTGCTTTTGCTGTCTTCTAGCACCATCAATTGTTTCCCTTTGCTATGCCACTATGCCATGGAGCCAGCCAATTATGGATTGATCCTCTAAAAACTCTGAGCTAAATAAGCCTTTCCCCTTTAACTTTGGATGTCAGGTATTTTGTCTCAGCAATGAGAAAATTAGCTAATACAGAGTGGATGTTGTTGATTACTACCTGATTGAAGAGTTGGAGAGAAGTAGAGGTATTACAGTGTTCTTAGTAATCTAGCAAAAGAATGTCCAAAATCTAATGAGATGACTTAGCTTGAAATATCCTGGGGCCATTTTATTTTAAAAATGACAGTTGAAGAAGAGCAAAAAAATTCTTTCAAAAATCATGGCGGACACATGGGAAAGCTGAAAAAGTACCAGATAACAAACTGAACTTCCAAATGAAGACCACAGAGAAAATAGAGTGAAAACAAGAAGAGACTCTGGCCATGAGTTTTCTGAAAAAACAATCACTGATTCAGGACATCTGTTAACCCCAAACAGGAGTGATAAAAAATCACAATTTAGGGGCCGGAGATTTAGCTCAGTGGTTCCGGTGCCTGCCTTGCAAGTGCAAGGCCCTGAGTTCCATCCTGGAAACCACATACAATGCTGGGCGTGGTGGTTCACGCCTGTAATCCCAGCACTTGGGAGGCAGAGACTGGAGGATTGCTGAGTTCAAGGCTTGCCTGGGCTACATAGTGAGCTCAGGGCCAGCCTGAACTACAAAGCGAGACCCTGTCTCAAAAAAAAAAAAAATCACATTTTAGAAAATTTTCACAAAAATCCTGTAAACAAGTGTCAAGGAAAATCTTAAAAGGAGCTTGAGCAAAAAATTAAAGTTCAACATTAAAAAGATAAGTTAATTTCTCAAGGAAGAACAATGGGGAAAAAACAATGAAATATACCGTTAACATGGTTGAAAAAGAAATGAAGACTACTACAAGAAAGAGTAAACTGGATAAATATCAACTTTACAAAACAGTACTGTCTTGTGAAATTTAAAATATAGAGAGAATTGAGGGTTCAGAAAGCTGAGAAATAGAAAATCTATATGACTCTTTGATTGCTAAGGAAATGGTGACGTAACTATGATAGTCAAGATAAGTCAAGATTGATAAGTCAAGATTCCATGGGGCTGTGGATTTAGCTCAGTGACTTCAGCAACTGTCCAACAAGCACAAGGTCCCAAGTTCAATCCCCAATACCATATACCACAATGCCAGGCATGGTGACTCATGCCTGTAATCCTAGCACTCCTGAGGCAGAGGCAGGAGGATTGCTGAGTTTGATGCTACCCTGAGCTCCATAGTGAGCTCAGGAGAAGTCTGAACTACAAAGCGAGACCCTGCTTAAAAAAAAAAAAAAAAGATTCCATGTTGTTATAATTAAGGTAATCAGTAAAGAAATAATCAGATCCGCAAGATGTGGAAAACATGATTTATATATTTACCTAATTTGCATACATAGATTACTGTGACCCAAAACTTTTGCAAACTTTCTCATGTATATGTATCACTTATAACACTTGATCTTAAAACATGACCCTAAAATATTTTTCTTCACATTCAGAAACTGAAATCATGGGGCTGGAGATTTAGCTCGGTGGTTCCAGCGCCTGCCTCACAAGCACAAGGCCCTGAGTTCGATCCTGGTAACCACATACAATGCTGGGCATGGTGATTCACAGCCACCAGTCATCAATACCACATATCATAGTGCTGGGCATGGTGGCTCACACCTGTAATCCCAGCACTCAGGAGGCAGAGGCAGGAGGATTGCTGAGTTCAAGGCTTGCCTGGGCTACATAGTGAGCTGAGGGCCAGCCTGAACTACGAAGTGAGACCCTGTCTCAAAAAAAAAAAAAAAAAAAAAACTGAAATCATGAAGAACATCAACTCTGGCTAAATTAGAAATCACATAGAAAAAATAATGTTTTTGATCCCTAGACATCACTTCTTGGTCGTTTGGCTAAGTATAGAACCTGTTATCAATCTGAATCCCTAAACATTTGGTGGAATTTTAAACAATACATTTCTACATAACCATGCAATGAACTAAAAATTACAGCAGAAATTAGAAAATGTTTTAATCAAAGCAATTAAAAATGCACAAACACACTGCACAATGCACCTCAACCTGCAGGATGTTGAGCCCCAGCTGGCCCCTTATCTATGCCTCCAATAAACCATTTCACCACTAATAGCTACTGCTAGTCAGGTGCATGGTGAGATTACCTGCAAATACTGTGGCCCAGCACTCACTGATTTTTCCACAAAACTTGGACCCTCTCAAAGACCCAATTCAAAAATGGGCATCTGAAATGAACAGACACTTCTCAGAGGCAGAAGTCAAAGCAGCTAAGAAGCATATGAAGAAATGCTCAACATCACTGGTCACTCAAAAGATGCAAATGAAAACAACACTGAGATTTCATCTTACTCCACACAGAATGGCCGCGATTACAAAATCAACCAACAATAAATGCTGGCGTGGCTGTGGGGAGAAAGGAACCCTTCTCCACTGTTAGTGGGATTGTACACTTGTGCAACCATTGTGGAGATCTGTGTGGAGATTTCTCAGAAAACTAGGACTAGGGGTCCCATTTGACCCTGCAATCCCGCTGCTAGGAATATACCCAAAAGAATTTTAAAAATCATATTGAAAAGACAGATGTACACCATTGTTCATAGCAGCTCAGTTCGTGATAGCTCAATCTTGGAAACAACCCAAATATCCATCAACTGGAAAGTGCATAAAGATGTGTTTTTTTATCAAATGAAGTATTATTCTGCCATAAAGAATGACAAGATTGATTTATTTATGTGCAAATGCATACACCTGGAGGACATGCTAATGAGTGAAGTCAGTAGATCACAGATAGGCAAATACCAGATCTTCTCTTTGATATGAACACCTGTAGATGCAAATGAGCGCTAGAAAGGATGACAGCTTTTGTAGAATGGGAAATTTCCAAAGGAAATTTGGTGTGGGAATGTAATGAGGGGAAGGAATAAATATGATTCTGAAAGAAAATAAAAGAGCATGTATATAGGGGGTGGAGAGGTGTGGGTGGGTAGGGATATGGGGAAAAATGAGAATTAACTTGTGTCATATATTGGTACAAATTCCCCGATGTTATGTGTGATTGTGAGATGTATATAAATTGTACCAATAAAGAATTTTTTAAAAATGGACCTTCATTTAAAGGCAACACTACCATAAATGAGACATCCTGGGAACCCTCTGCTGGTGATAAAGCAGAGAAACTATGGGCACAAAAGATAAACTCCTCAACGTGAGAGATCACTGAAAGCCAGCCTTTCATGGTGCCCAGCTGGAACCTCTGAGGAAAGTGGCACAATGAAGCCTCCACTCCACCTGGGGAGCCTACCTGAATGATCTCATGCAGACTGATACTCAGAAAACAGACTGTATTCAAATATAGGTTTGACCAAGAAATCTACACCTACTTCACTAGTTGCTGAAAATGGGTTGGTGCACCCAGGCTATTGTGTATGTGCAGAAATTCGGAGCGTTTCTGACAGGTACCTATCAGAAATAGGTAGAGAAATAATCAGTAGCCATGCACACTTCTCAAGAGGCCTCTGAAACAGAAACAAACAAGGCTTTTAGTAGATAAAAGTATAAGACTAAACCTTTTACCAATGTGTCATCATGCAAATGATTTCAAGTGGCTAGATATAAAAGTGTAGCAGTTCTTGTGCTACTATGAAGGATTCCAAGAATCTCTTGAGAATGTTTATAAATAATGCAATATATAAAGTTTATTTGAACATGTTTTTTTTTTTTTTCTTTGAAACAGGGTCTCACTTTGTAGTTCAGGCTGGCCCTGAGCTCATTATGGAGCCCAGGCTAGCCTCAAACTCAGCAATCTTCGTGCCTCTGCCTCCTGAGTGCTGGGATTACAGGCATGAGCCACCACGCCCAGTACTGTTTTATGTGGTTACTGGGGATCAAACTCAGGACCTTGCGCCTTGCTAGGCAGGCGCTGGAACCAATGAGCTAAATCCCCAGCCGTGAACATATGCTACTTTTGAAACCAGGGACAAGTCCATTTCCAAAATGCCTTGGAATTTGCAATAAGATTCTAGAATGAAAAAGAGTTTGAGATTTGAGGTAGATCCCCAAGTAAACTTACAAAACCAGAATGAGACAGTTCTGCTTGCTCCCTGATGTCACTGGGTGCTTTAGTGACCAGTTTTTCAGGCTCTTTTTGCCCTGTTCAATAATCTGGTGACAACAGTTGACAAAGATAGAAGTGTAACATTTTAGGGCAAAAAAGAAGTGTGAAAGAAGCTAGAGCACCTTAAGAAAAAGTGCTCTGAAAGAAGAAAGAGAAGATACATCCTGCTCAAGGGAAGGACCACTGCCAAGGATGGTGCAAGGCAGTGAAATCATTGGCCGACGTCTTTGTACCTTCTTCCTGACATTAGATGTAGGGTGTCCCATCAAAACCCCACTTATCTCATACTAAGTGATTGATATTGATACAGGGCAGTGAGTAATCCAAAAATGATCTAAATAATTCCAACAAAGGAAACAGTATAACTCCCAATCTGCTAGATATCAAAACACAAGTTTATATTTTTGACAACTGATGAATTCTAGCAACAACAAAGGCTAAGAGTAGGAAAAGTTTGAGGAAAAAAAGCTTCTGCCTAAGAGGGACAGAAGGGGACCCAAAATGGCTGACTCACTCACCTTGTTGCCCAGGGGGGTTTATGGAGCACAGCCATGAGATGAGGTCGGTTCAAGGTGGGACAAAACTTGCAAGTACAGTTGCTTAGGTAATGATGACTAAAGAGGGAGCCAATGGGAAAGCAAGTTATACAACAAGCTACAAGGATTTCTAGCCGGGATCTTTCCAGGGAAGAATGAGTCAAGACCACCACCTCAGGTGATTGATACCTATTTAGAATATCAATCACTGCTATTTATCCTACACAGATGTGGTAGCTTCTCTCCTTTTTACAGTGCTAACCTTTCATGAATGTGTCTCAACTGTCTTCCAAATTGGCTCCTTGGCTGTCTTCCCTGTTGGCTCTTTGACTGTCCTCCACACTGGCTTCTCAAAGGCCAGCCTTACCTAACAGCCCACACTATCTAATTAACTAATCTATCTATAACATTTCATTCTCTGAAGAAGTACCCACAACTGTCATAAGGGGTCAGGGGGCAAAAACCATTCTGGCTACTTACGGCTGAAGAAGGTTGTAGTTGTTGTTGGCAGTCAGAGTTACAGTACAGAGGGTTTATCTAAAGGGCCTCAAAAGGCTCTTGGGTAGGTTGTTTAACTTTGAGTCTTGAGGAGACAAAGCCAAAGAGACAGTTAAGAATACACGCACTCAACAGTAAGGTCAGCAGGATTGCTACGGACATAACCAACAACTGTTTCTACCAGGAGGAGTCAGTAATAGCCTCCCACAAAGAAGATAAGAAAAAAGTGCTTCGGCATATTTACCTGTTCATAGTCATGTCTTTCAGCCTCAATTTTCTCCTTTTCTGGTAAGATTTAAGGAGGAATGTGTCTTTAGTTGAACAGCTGGCCCTTCTAAGAACAGAGCCTGGTATTTAAAAAGTCAGTTATCTGATAACCATAAACTCCCACTGGATGACAGAAGTCCTGTCACATTGTGAGGTGTGTATACAATAAGATCTTTGCCTAAAGTCAATTTAGATACATCTGGCTCTAAGAGAGCTATGACAGCTACACCTCTGAGGCACACAGGCCATCCTTTCACTACAGGGTCTATCTCACGGCTTAGATATCCTGCATAAGCACTCCCAAAGCCATGCTTCCAGCTTTCATCAACATACAGATTAAACCTGTACCTTATCAGCAAGCTTAGTGCTGGGGTATTCACAAACACTTATTCGAGATTCTGGGATGCAACATGGTAATCAGTTACCAGGGAGCCTTTCGCTGATATATGGTAGCTGGAAGGAAGGCCAGGATTGGAGAGAAGGACCAAGAGAGAAAGAGGCACTGGTTCCAGCAGCAGGCTTACTTCTTTTCCCTCTATGGTCACAACGACCCAGGGCTCCTCCATGGAGATGACAGTCCAGAGAAAGAAGTCACCAAGTGCCCTGGGCCCCTTCAGTCTTGCTTGACCAGCTGGTAGGAAGGGTCTGCGCTCTCGGCCCTTAGCCTCAGAGGGCAGTCCCTTTGCCAGTGGTCACCTGTGCAAATAGAACATGGTTCAGGGAACTGTTTGTTCCAGTTCTTTTTGAAGTGGCCTGGCTTTCGGCAGCAATAACTGAACTACATTGAGCTCTTCTTAGAGCCCCAAGAATCAGACCTAGAGTCTATTTCTCTAAGAGCTGGTGCTAAGGCTGTTGCTTCCTCTCAATCCCTCTATCTCTTATCCCTGACCTCCTGTGCTCTATTATAAGACACTGAAGAGGCAATTCTCAGTTAAGTCTTAAGTGAGCTATCTGGATCTGAAGCCATCTTGTGTAACTTTTTCCTAATGTCTGAGGCTGGCTGAGTAAAAATAAACTTACCCTCAAGTACAGTCTGTCTTTCTACTGAATTGAGAACCAGGGATGTATGCTGTAGTAATGTCTCTTATAAGTGATCTAAGAAGCAGAGCATTGTTCTTTCTCCTTCTAATTGAGAGCTGATAACAGTATAATTGATGGGCCTATTTTTAATCCTTCTTAGGCCCTCACTAATACAAAAAAAAGATGCCTCCTATACCAGTGTTCTATATGGTTGATAAGCCAGTGGGGCTCCTGTGGAGAGAACCCTTGTGCTCTGGTGGGAATCTCCAGTTGCCCTGGCTGTCTTTGTCATGGTGATTTACAGTAAACAAGATGATGTTCATCACCAACTAAGAGGAGCTTGTATTATTCCTTGTATCCCATTAGAAGTCAGTGTATGGTTTAAAATATTATAGCCTTCCAGCCTAGTTCAAAGATTTGACTGAATCTCCGAAAGACATCAATATATTTGTCAGAGTCATCTGAAAACTTTCCTAGGTCTTTGTTTCATCTCTTTGAGATCACTGAAAGAAAAAGGCACATGGACAAGACCACATGTATGACAATGATCTACTTCTTGTTATGCAGTAATTTAGGTAAAGTCCTGTTGAGGTAGTCAACTGAGGGAGTTGTCCAATCAGACCAAAACCTATCATATGCCAGAGCTAAATGGCAAACCCGTGTCTTCAGACACCCGGGGATTCACATGTATTTGCTGGCACTCTACAGGTGTCCATCTTAAATTCACTAAACATTTGAAATTCAATTAAACTTATTCATTTTTAATAGTCATAATCCACATTAGTAAAGGAACCGTTATAAACAGCCTACATGCACATGAAGAAATCGAAAGACTGATGAAGTCCTATTTCATTCTTGCTATCGCATAAAAACACATATGCAGGTCACCAACTGATCGCTGTTTTATTAAGAAAAAAAAAATCGTTACAAGTTTTCTTAGGCTGCCTGCCTGGAAGGCATGGCCTGACTACAAAGGACTCTAAAGTAAACTTCCAACCAGATAGAAAAAAATTTAAGGGACGTTTTTAACTCACTAGTAGAGAGAAAAAGTCTAGACAAAATTCAAGCTATTTTAAACACCTAAAATTTACCATGCAGCACTTGAAGTCCATAGTCAAAGTTCTAAAGTCCACAACCAGCAAACAAATGAAGACCATGCCTAGAAGGAAGACAAGGTTCAGACAATTTTTAATCTATCAAAGATTTGTTCCTTTGTCTCACATGGGGTCCTAGCTTGCTAGTAGAGAAAGAGATCCAAACCTGTAGCTTAACTCTAATGAAGGCTTAGGAAAGGGCTCTGTTGGCATTGTTTCAGATCACCCTGAAATAGGATACCTGACGATGCCTGACAGTTTTCCTTTCACCTCACTGAGGAGCTCAGACAGGGGCGAGATGTGGAGATTTTCTGCTGATTACCCTGATGGGCTACTGGGAGTCATCTTCCTCTGAGGGACCTTTGGATATCCTCCAGAGAGTGACCCTGGCCATGACTCCTCACCTCAGCTTCCACTCGTTCCACGCAATCAGAGATCTGTCTCTGAAAGGAACCCAGTGCTGCGGAAAGTAGGGATTCACCAGAGGGGAACTGGAGAAAACTGTACTCTGCATTAAGAGTGGCAGCTGCCCTAAAGTTATTTACTAGCTGGCAGAGTCACCACTATTTAACATTTTTAAGGGACAGATAAAAGCCCAAAAAGATCTATTTTACAGCATTTTAAGCAACTAAGTACAAATATAACATATGGAACATAAGAATAAAATGTAATTTTGAGAACAAGGTAGTATAAGAGAAACAAGCAATTTGTAAACATTTAAAATATACTATTTAAAATTAAGACATATTTAAAACAAATGCTGAAACAAAGACCAGAATCCATGAAAGAACCAGAACTTATGAAGCAAAAGTTAACATTCTGTAGAGCAAAAAACCAACTTTTCTTAGAATCCTCCATCCAGTAATCTTGATGGAAGAACTCCAAAATGATACAGGACAGCAATTAATCCAAAAATTGTTGTCTAAATAAGATAAAATAATTCAAACTAGAAAAATATAATTCCTAACCCACTAGATATCTGAAATGCAAATTCATGTTCTGTAAAGTTGAAGAATGAGTTCTAGGACTAATATAAGACTAAGAGAAAAGTTTGAGAAAGAAAGCTTTTGCCTAAGAGGGACAGAAAAGAACTAGAAAGCAGTAGTGTTTCCTGTTCCTCTTAGGTAGAAGGACAGAAAGGAACTAGAAAGGAGTAGTATTTACTGTCCCTCTTAGGCAGATGAGGCAGAAGCTTTCTGCCTCCCCTTACCCCTGCCACAACAAAAATAAACAAACAAAAATAAGGACGATTCAAAAGTGACTCACCCAACTTGCTTCCCAGGGGATTTTATGGAGCAAAGGCATGAGGTGAGGCGGGTTCAAGGTAGGCCAAATCTATAGTCAACCAGTAACGTTACAAGTACACCCACTTGGGTAATATTCATTAAAGAGGGATCCAATGGGAAAGCAAATCAAGTAACAAGCTACAAGGATTTCCAGTTGGGATCTTTCCTGGGCAGGATGGGCCAAAAACCTGCCCCCCCATTGATACCTGTTTAGAATATCAATCATTACTATTTATTCTACATGGATGTGGTTGCTTCTCTCCTTTCTTTCCTTCTCCAGTGCTCCTTTTACAGTGCTGACCTTCAGTGAATGTGTCTCCACTGTTCTCCAGGTTGTCTCTTTGTTTATCTTCCAGATTGGCTCTTTGTCCTCCATGTTGGCTTTTCAAAGGCCAACCCTATCTAGCACCTACAAAGTATCTAATTAATTTACCTACCTACAACAGTATCAGGCACGGGGCTTGAGTCAGAAAATTGATATCACCTGCCAGGCTCGGCCTGAGCTCGTGCCAGAAAATTGTAATCAGACTTGAGAGCCACTGGCCTGTATTACCTAGTATGCAATTGGTGGGTCTCACCCAGGTGCTCCAGCCACGTTGCCTGCCCTAGTCTGCTGCTTCATTTTCCTGAGAGGCATAAATCCCCATAGTTTTTGATGGGGTGCAGAGAGAGTAGAGGTTTTTGCCCTAATCTAGCCACTTCCTGCTGAAAGGAGCTATAAACCCCAACTTCTGGGATTATGAGCTCTGGCTACCTTAGGATGATGTGGTTCACTAGCTGGACTGAGGGGAAGCTATTAGAAGACAATGAGTTAGCATTTGCATATGGAGAACTCTAGATCTGCCTGAACCTGTTGGGAATCTGTGTCAAGTAAATTTTTTTAATTTTAATTCTTTATTGGTACAATTTATATA
>PVIC010054615.1:0-11331 GCA_004025085.1 Thryonomys swinderianus | reverse complement strand
ATGACTCTCAGAGCTCGGGAGTCTCTGAAGGTTTGTGAGGATGACAGTGCGAAGTGGTGGCTGAGGGGCTGGAAGCACCGTGTTGTGGGCCCGAGAGCCCAGAGATGAGACCTGAGGAGTAAATGGGGAACCGACCAGGCCTGTGGTGTGGAGGATAAGTGGAGGGAAGGGAGGCAGGGAGCAAAGAGCACTCGGCAGAAGCTCGGTGGGCAAAGTGGCCACATCAGGGCTGACGTCACCAGAAGAACTAAGGGCCCAGGACGAAGAGAGCGGAGCGCAGGCCTCTGGTCAAAGTGAGCTTCTGGAGTCGACGGGATGGACACGTGGCCAGGCTTGTGTAGTGGTGACGATAACTGACCAGCCCACCAGGTGTTTAGTTTTCCATTTTGCTCCAGTCCCCTGATGAGCAAATTAAATTCAAAGCCCGTGGGACTTGGCCTGGCGGAGGTTGCCGCCTCTGGGTGTCCTGCGGGCAGAGCTGGCGCCTTAGGCTCAGGCTGACGCTTTGGTGAAGTTCCTGTGGCCAGAAACGAGGGCTTTTTCCTGGCCAGCTTGGCTGGGTGGTTTGTAGGCCTGTCTGTTGGCCAGGACTGAATGCATATCTGGATGAGTTTTGAAAGGGGGCTTCTAGGCTCAGCCTGTGTCTCCTGAGAGAGAGAACCTGCAGGGCCTGGCCAGCCACGTGGCCGGGAGGGGGGCTGCTCCCAGCACGTCCAGGTGGGTCCCTAAGAGCCCACGTTCCTAAGCGTGGGACGCAGAGCGTGGCTCCATGGTATTCCTGGGAGAGAAAAAACTCATGCAAGGCCTTGACTTCACCCCCACTCTTTAAACTGGGCCATTTATAATTACATGGTTGGAATCAACCCGTAACAGTTTTTTGATCACCTATTATGAACTCTGGCTTGTGCTGTGAGCCACATGGGTAGAGGAGACAGTCAAGGACTTCTAAAGAGTAAATTGGAGAACCATGGTTCAAAGCTGAGCTTTACTATTTACCAGTGAGGTGGACCTCAGTAAGTCTTCCAGCCTGTTGCCTTCAATTTCCTTGCTTATAAAATGGGCACAGACACACAATCCATTTGCCAACATAGATGAGAGA
Organism: Thryonomys swinderianus; assembly: GCA_004025085.1. Taxonomy (NCBI): domain Eukaryota; kingdom Metazoa; phylum Chordata; class Mammalia; order Rodentia; family Thryonomyidae; genus Thryonomys; species Thryonomys swinderianus. The sequence continues at coordinate 10,232 of PVIC010054615.1, read as the reverse complement.
AAGAAATAAAATCATCTATAATGCTATTTCGTAGCTGGCATGTGACTGCTTTAAGCTGTTACATACAGATTAATATAATTCCACAGTATTTACATTTAGTAGCAAAATTCCTCTGATTTTGGAATTCAGTGAGTTCTATGAAATTTGTATTGCTCCTAAGAAACTCTGACTAAGAAAATAAAACTAACACACGTGTATGATAACAGCAGTGACTAGAAGAGAGAAAATATGCCACATTTTATAAAATAGACCATAAAAGTCATTTTGTATTTTTAGAAGTCTGGCCCAAATCAATATAGTTATTTTCATCCTATCTTATTGCCGCCTCTGGAGAAAGCTTTGGGTGTTTTGTTCTGTTTTGAGACAGGTTCTTATTCTATAGCTCAGGCTAACTTTTAGCTCACTATGGGCCCACACTGGCCATGAATTCAAAGTGATCTTCCTGCTTCAGCTTCCAAGTGCTGGGATTACAGGTGTGTTCCACTAAGTCCAGCCCTAGCTTTCGGTTTCTCCACAAACTCCTGAAGGTGAAAAGTGCCTGCAGCTGGAAAATGTTCAGGACCCAATGTTCTCTCAGCCCCTGTTTGCAGGGCTGCAGGGCCCAAGAAGGCAGGCGTCCTGCCCTGCAGAGACTGTACCACGGGGAAGTGGCAGGGTGGGTCTTGACCTTGGGCTCTTGCCAGCCTCTCCGACTGTGTCAGATGTGGGTAACGGAAGGAGGGTCACTGCTCATCCCTATTTTATTTACACCACTCCTTGCTTTTGTTCCTCCGGGGCTTTCCCTGACATATACCCCCAAGGGCCGTAACTCACCGTGCACGCATTTGTTTTAGAGTAACACATACACACCAGAGAGGATTCTGAAGTAGAACCAGGTGGCGAGACAAGTAACCCGTCCCTCGCAGGCCCTGTCTCTAGCAGATCTGATGGGGGCTTTCAGGCCCATACGACCCTCTCAAGCGCGTGTCTCCTGGAGGATCACTGAGACCTGTGAATCTGATCTGTCTCTGAGGAGAGAGTATCGACCCTAAGACCCAGGAGAGAGTTTACCAAAATGGCCAACAGGACACTGGGGCGAGGGGGCTGGGGGAGCAGCTGTGGCCATGAGGGTGTCTGTCCCCTGCTGGGGTGCTAGCGGAGGGAGCCCCGAAGGAGCGGGCGGGGAGGCGTCTTGGCTTTGTTGCTCCCATACTGGCAGGACTTGCTGATCCTTCCGGCCTGCCGACAGGGACTCCCTTATCCAGGAGCCGTCACTGCGAACCTCGTGCCGTCAGTATGTCGTTTCTTCCTGTCCCACAGGTAGTTGCTTCTCCTCACGCCACCCTGGGGTGGTGCCTTCTGGATCGCAGAGGGAGATGCAGTTGGCTTCAGTCCAGTTCTCTTTGTGTTTTCCAAAGCACGAGATGAATAGCGACTCTTCTGGGGCCTCCCTCCCTACTCCACAGAAACAGGACACCCCTGTCCGTGGAACGACAATATGGCTCTGTCATTGCAGCCACCTCTGGGCACCTGCACGTCCATTGAATGAGTGCTTATCTGCCTCCGTTCTGTTCGGTTCCAGCTGTGATGTTTGGTGTTGTCATCCGGGGTGTGAGGACTTGCATATATTTCCTTTTCATGCTTTCTTATTTGGTTGCAAACTCCTCCAGTTCGAGAAACTTCTCTCATCCTTCCTGTCTCTCACACATGCTCCAGCATTGACTACTCATCAGCAGCAGAGTTTATGGGACTGCTGAGCTGCCCACGGCACCCACTTGGTCAGAACCCTGCCAGGCCCCTATAGGTGCCTGTCCTCTGCAGGAACATAAATAAACCTGCCCCTAATGTGACCAAGCCCTGAGAACACTTTCCAAGTCATGGTGACCCACCTTTCTGGGGCTCTCTTCCCAGCAGTATACGCCCTACTTTCTTCCTGCTCTGTTCATGTACTTTTTAACTACCTTATCTGTCCCTAGGGACAGGAGACGGTGATCAGGATGAGGAAAGCTATCTGGTCGGGAGGAAGTAATATGCTAAAGCTGGCAATGACAGGTAGGCGGCATAGGTGTGATCTTCCCTCTTTCTATGAAATGTCTCCTATGAATTAAGGCCCTTGAGGGCCAGAGTCTTTTGTGTTCAGGTCACTGTTATATTCCCAGGACTGAGGAAGTTCTTGTCTAATGTCCAATAAATATTTGCTGAAGAAATGAGATTTGGCCTCTTGAGCCACTTCAGCCATTTGTCAACTCTCTGATTCTTTCATTTTCCTAATCTTTAAATTGATGGAGCAACTAGCCTAGCAAATCCACACTACTGTACTACAATCCACTGGATAATCCTCAAGAAGAAATGTATAGTAGGAAAGAAAAGCAAATAGTAGATGATGACATGTAATATTAGTGATCATCTTTCAAAGTTCAGAAAAAGCAAAAGTAAACAACATGCTATTCATGGATACAACATGTATCAGTCAGCTATTGCTACAGTAATGGTGTATAACAAATGATTTCAAAAATTAATGGCTCATAACACTCATGTCAGTTAAACTGGGTCCAGTTGGGTTTAATTATAACTTCAGATACAGTCCAGGTCTAGTCCACATGTCTAGTCTCACCCTCCTTAGATCAGCAGGTGACCTGGAGCACGCTTTTTTTTCATAGCAGTGGTCGAAATGTAAGAGGAGAAAGTAGACACACATGAGTGTTCTCAAAACCGAGGCTCACAACTTGAGCCCTGCCACTACCCAATTCCTTCTGTTGGCCAAAGCAAATCTAGCATCACTGGTTAAGAAAGTGCACTTCGCCGGGCATGGTGGCTCACGCCTGTAATCCCAGCACTCGGGAGGCAGAGACAGGAGGATTGCTGAGTTCGAGGCTTGCCCAGGCTACATAGTGAGCTCAGAGCCAGCCTGAACTACAAAGCGAGACCCTGTCTCAAAAAAAAAAAAAAAAGAAAAAGAAAGTGCCCTTCATCTCTAATAGGAGGAACTGCAAAGTCAGGGGATATGTGAACAACAGTGGAATTTCCCATGCAAGTTTATTTGGCAAAACTATAAAACTAATCAAGAGAATGATCAATATAAAAAATGCAGGATGGTGATGACTTCTGTGGTAGAAGTGAGGTGAAAGAATGAGAGGAACATCCATTATGAAGGTCTGGATTTAAAGCTGAGTGGAAGGATCACAGACTTTATTATTATTATTATCCTTTGTAATTTACATATATTTTGTTATGTACATGTCAAATACTATGTAACAAAAGATTAAGTTTAAATAAACAAAACAGGGAGGTGATCCACTAAATGAGTCTCTATCCTCATTAAGGTTAGACATTAACCTTGTTAATAAAGTTAACATTATGCTTACCTTCGCAGGAGTTGCAAGCTTTTCTCTGCAGAGAGTTGGCTCCTGAATCTTTAGCTATACTCCTGGTCACCCAGCACCTAGGTTAAGAAAAAGATATCTACTCGTGTTGGTTCTGGCCAGGCCTTGCCCTGCACTAGGATATGGGGAGCATGTAAAGATACTCCCTGCCCTTAGTTCAGAGGAATTTGAAGGAAATAGCTTAGATGGCAGCTGTCCCTACTGTGGACAGCCCTGGTTTTTACCTGAGGCTGATCTGGCCTCAGATCCCAAATGAGATACTGACCAGCCGTGGGTTAGGCAGCCTCTCTAAATCTAGTTCCTTAGTATAAAAGATATGCCTCGGAAAAAAAAAAGATATACCTCTGCCTAGGAGCCTTGCTATGGATCCTTGAATCTGTGAGCTCCTCTTCTGAGCAACCCTGAGGTGTAGTGAGTGGCAGAGCACAATACCTGTGTTTGAATTTTACCTGTGCGATTTACAGGGATGTGTCCTCAGGCCGTACAGTTAATTTTTCCAATTTTCTTCTGTAATGTGAAGTACTAATATTTTCCCTCCACAACCATGTTCAGGGGTTAAATTAATATTGTGTATTATGTAGTTGACATGCAGGAGAAGCCTCCAAAAATGTGAATCCTCCCCTCCTCCGTCCCCTAGGCCTGAAGCAACTTCGTTCTGCCCGTGGCACGGTGGAGGAAAGAGGTCAAGTTCATGACCAGGTGTCTTCACTGTGGATATTGAATCCCAGCCTTCTGGGCTCGAAGTATAGGAGTGTCTCAGGTGTGGGTGCTGGGAGGGAGGTTGGATCTAGAGAGGGATTATGTTTTCCATTACCTAAACATCTCCGATTTCAGCCTCCAATTTGGGGAAACAAAATAATTTTGGCCCCCCACGCAGTATCTGTCTCTGGAACTGATTATCTGCTTTGTTAAGTTCAGAGGCATTCTGATAAGGGTAATTGAATTAGGCTTCCCCGACTCCTACAAGCCAGCTAGCTGCCCCAGTAGGGGGTCCAGCCGCCAGGCCCCTTGGCATGCAGACTCTCCCTCCTGGGGCTCACCGCGCCTTGGGCTTGGTTTTTGAAGATCTCTGCATTGCAGGAAAGCCCCTCTACCCTCCAGAGGCTCTTCACACTTCCCTGGGGGAAGGAGGCTTCTTTAAATCTGTTCGAGCCCCTTTGGAGGCCTCTGGAGGTGAGAGGCCAAGAAGCCTTTCTTATAAGCAGAGGAATTTGTGGAGGTCATGGAAATGTCTGGCCAGGGACAAAAGAGCAGGCAGTCAAGGTTCAAATGATGCTGACCTACTTTTTTTTCCCAATTCTAGAGGGGCTTTTCTCCCCCAGGGGGAACTTGCTATCTTCCTTCCTATAATCTTGGCCAGATTCTGTTACCTGAAATGCCTGAATTCTAGACATTGACATATATGAAGTCTAGATATTGACATACAGTAACTATTTGAGTTTTCAGAAAGCACTGGACTGCAAGAAGAGTCCTTTCACTCCCAAAAAAGTATTTCTCCTGCATTGACCATAGTTTCTACATCCCAACCCTCTACAACTTTGTGATACAGCACTAAAACCCAACAATTTATTGTCTGTACATCTCTTAGTTTTTTCTTTTGTCTCCCACCAGACCGGCGTCCCATGGAGACTCAGCGTAACAAGATGGCAAAAAGCAGAGCTGTTCTTTAGTGTGCCAACCAAGGCTCAGACAAAGCCCTCTTAGTGTGAGTCAGCCAGTTCCGTCCACCGGATGTGTTCACTGAGCCCCTCATCATTTTAGGGACCATCAAAGCAAACCCTCACTCTGGAATTTACTACCTACCTGTGTGACAGTTGGCAAGTTAGGAACCTGGGAGGATTGGGAATAACAGAGGTTCCTGAACTTCATCAGTTTATGATGTCCTTAGTTACCTTAGTAATCTTTTCACTGCTTGTAGACCTTAAGAAACACGTTTCATTTATCAAAAGGTCAGCATCAAGCAACTTAATAAGAATTTATATCCTAGTGAAGTAATAACATAAAGTTGAAAGAAAAACCTAAGTTCAATTTGACTCTTAAGCAGCCACAGCTATTTGCTAATGGGATATAGGCACTGTACAACATCTCAAAACTTAGATTCTAATTGGGCACTGATTTTCTCATCATCTGCCCCATGTTGACTTTCATATGGTTCTTGTTTATTTATTACAGCCTTCTCCAATGACCCAGCTCCTCAAAGATATGACATCATTAGAGGGAATATAGTGTGATCTAATGTTAAAACAGTGCAATACCTGAGCCAGTAGTTTACAGTGTCTGACAGATGTTAGGTAACTCCATGCTTCCCTTAAAAATTTAAATTAACCCACAGTCCCCCTCTGAGTTTGCTTTGGCACCCTAGAATGGCAACTGTAACAGTAATGTTTAAGAAGTTCCTAACATGTTGTAGGTGTTTTAGAAATGGCAGCTATTACTACCGCTCTTTGGATTTTTAATGGGTTATCTTATGATGGAATTGCCACACTACCAGAATTTATTACAGTCTCTTTGAAGGCTACAACTGGAATATAAGTGCTTGGTACATATTTCTTGACTGGGTAGATGGATGGATGCCTTTTGAGTATTCCATTCTCTGGTTCATCCATATCTAAGATACATGTATTCACCCATCCCTGCACCAGTAAACAGCAGATAAATGACCCCTCTTTTAATTGGCACTACCTCCCAACCCTGCCCACTTTCATAGATAGTGTCAGCTTCTCTCTTCTTTTGGTTTGTTGCACTGAAGAGCTATTCCCACGTATAATTTACTTAGGAATTCTCCTATTTTAGGATATAGAATAGTCCCCACAAGACTAACCATAAGTTAGGTTGGGGCTTAGTAAATACTTGCTAAATGCGCTCTTTAATTTACCATAGTTTTGTGCACAGCCAGTGTTAACATTGTGATCAATTTGTCTAGCAACTCATTTATAAAATGGCCAAATAGTAACCAGACAACACCACTTCATGGCTCACTGAAGAAAGGAAGAATGAAGATAATTTCAGCAGTCAGTGGGCTTCCTGAGGAGAGGCCAGGACTGGGTGTTGAATTATGAGTAACATTCAGAGAAATCAGAGGAAGGAGGCCGCCAGCTTGGATTGGGATGGTGAGGTACAACATGAAAAACAGACTGGAGGAAGAAATAAACTCTATGTGCGATGGTCCTGGGAGACAAAAGCTGAGCTGGATAAGGACGGAAGGAGAGGGAGTTGTGAGGAATCATGTTGGTGCTATGGTTTAGACGTTGAATGTGCCCTGAGTGTTAAAGGCTTGGTTTTCAAGGTGTGGCTTTTGAGAGGCTGGTGAACCTTAAGGAGTTTAGGGTTTAGAGGGAGGCCTTTAGATCATTGGCGATTTGACCTTAAAGGAGATTATGGGAACTCAGCTCCTTTGCCTCAGGCTTTGTGCTCACTGACTCATGATTTGGCCAAGTTTGCTTCACTACACACTCCTGCCATGATGTGCTGCCTTACCATAGGACCAAAACAATGAAGCCAATTAATCATGCACTGAAATTACCCAAACTGTGAGCCAAAATAAACCTTTTCTCTTTATAAGTTAACTGTTTCAGATATTTCATTATAGTGACAGAAAGCTAACAGAATTAGATAAGAAACTTCTAAAATCTAGCAAGCTAGGAAGAGGCATTTTAAAATGCGAATATTCATTACGATGTGGCAATTATCCCAAAATCAGTTGCGTAAAGGTGGTTGCACCATATTGAATCATTTTACCTAGGGAAAGAGACAGAGGTTGGAGGGGAAATTAAAATAATCTGCCCTGTTATAGGAGAGGTCCAAATGAAAACATTTCACTTGGGTCTAACTGGTCATAGGTCTGATGGTTTTCTATCCACCACACAAGTAAATAGCTCCAGGGCAGGCTGCCCGCCAGCATAAACCTTTGTGTGGAAAATACTGCCAGTGTGGCCATGGAAAATGCCCTCTTGCTGACCATAATTACATAGAATGTGTGCAAATAAAAGCTGAAAGAAAACCCTCTCACAGAGGCATTTTTTTTTTTTTCTGTTCTTATTTTGACAGAGTAGAAGAAAAATTCACAGACCATTTTCTCATTCTCCCAGTTGGGGCAGAATGAGCTCATGCTGCATGGGCTGCCCTGGTTGCTGGATTTCAGTGAGAGAATAAAAACTAGTTTCTGCAGAGAGACCTACTTTGGTGGGTCCTTTAGGCCTAGGATGGCTTCAGGAGGGATAGTCTGTTGAGGAAGCTACAGAGGCCATGGCCTGTCAACTCTGACCAGCCAGAAACTTCGGGTCTATTCAACCAAGGGGAAATAGCTGCTGGGGTGTTTGAAGAAGAATCCCCACATTTTAATGTTAACTTTGGGGACCACCACTTTCTCTGTGTCCTCAATTCTTCCTGTGGTATGGGGGTGCTCTGAGACAACCTCTACCTCGAAAGAAGCCCAGAGCCAAACAAACGTCTCCCAGAGAGCCCTCTCCAGGCGACAAGATGGTAGATTTGATTTTGTCAAGTTTTATATCTGCTCTTCTGGAAATTGCTCTTTGTCCTCTTCTTCTTGACCTTTTTCAGAATACTCATGTGAAAAATCCATAGATGGCGAGTCAATACTTGTCAGTCTGGCAATGACACATTGAATGGGTAACCTGGTCCCCATTAGGACCAACCTGCCAAGTACCAAGAGATAAAGGAGAGACAGTTGCTTTGGCACAGTTTTGCAAGAAGAGACACATAGAGTCAACGCAATTGTAGAAGCTTTATTGCTGGGGATTGGAGCTTAAGTAGACCAGGAACTGGAAAACTACAAGATCCAAGGAGGCCAGGAAGGTCCACCCTCTTGCCTATATCTTTTGGTCCATCTGTCAGGATCTTTCTCTTTTCTCTTTACTCATAGTTTATTATTTCTTCCTTATCATTTTATAAAAAGTTAGTTATATCAGTAATACAGAGTAGTGAGGTTTGTTTTGGTATACTGGTGCATATATTTAACATATTTTGATTATTTTCAGGCCCATTACCTTCTCTTACTCCCCCCCCATCCCCTTCCCTATCTCCAAAAGTCTACTTTCTAGTTTCCTTTTGTCTCTCCCTTATTTTATTTGATGATGATAAGAAATTTCTCCTATAAGAGAAAAAATACAATATTAAACTTTCTGAGTCTGATATATTTTGCTTAACCTGATGGCCTCCAGTTCTATCCATTTTCCAGTAAATGACATGATTGTGTTCTTCTTTGTGGCCGAACGATTCATCTATGGACCGGCTTCTAGGCTGTTTCCACAGTGTAACTATGTGACTTGTGCTGCTATAAACATTGGGTATGCATACATCTCACAGTACACTATCTTTGATTCTTTGGGAAATATACCAAGGAGTTATACTACTGAATTAAATGGTGTTTCTATTTATAATTTTATGAGACATCGCTCAACTGATTTCTATAGTAGTTGTACTAGTTTACGTTCACACCATCAGTGTAGATAGGTTTCATTTTTCTTCCTAGCATACAGAGTTTTTTTTTTTTCTTCTGATACCAGGGATCGAACTTAGGACTGTGCTTGCCAAGCAGGCATGGTGCCACGGAGCTACATCCTTGGCCCTTCTTTTCTTGATGACAGCCGTTCTGACTGGGGTGAGAGGCAATAGTAATGTAGTTTTGACTTGCATTTCCTTAATGTCTAAAAATATGAACATTTTAAAACATACTTCTTAGTCATTTGTACTTATTTTGAGAATGTTTAGTCAATCATTTGCCCATTATGATTAGGTTATTTGTGTTTTTGGAGTCAATTTGTTAAGTCCTTTATAGATTCTAGATATTAATCCTCTATCAGTAGAGTAGCTTACAAAGGCTTTCTCCCATTCTGTTGGTTCTCTCTCCATTCTGTTGATGGTTCCCTTTGTTGCATCAAAGCTTTTTATGTAATAGAATCCCATCAGCTGATTCTTCCCCATGTTACCTATGTGACTGGAGACCAAATTGGGAAGTTGTTGCCTGTGTATACAGCTTCAAGTGTAACCCCATTTTTTTCTTCCAGTCATTTTAAAGTTTCTGATTTCTAGATCCTTAATTCATTTTTTTACTTGACTTTAGGGCAGGGTGAAAGATAGGTATCCAGTTTCAATCTTCTGTATGTGGAGATTTAGTTTTCTTAGCCCCATATGTAAAGCAGGCTGTCTTTCTCCAGCAGATGTTTTTGGCCCCTTTGTCAAAAACCACATGAATGTGGGTAACTTACCTTCAAAGTAGTTACTGAGAATACAAGACATTGACAAAAAGATTCTCTCTTACAGAGAAGAAACGTATGAACAAAAACTTTCTTTTCCTTTCTTCTTTTTTTATTTCTTTTAGTTTTTTTGAGATAGAGTCTCACTTTGTAGTTTGGGCTGGCCCTGAACTCACTATGTAGCCCAGGTTGGCCTCAAACTCAGCAGTCCTCCTGCCTCTGCCTCCCGAATGCTGTGATTACAGGCATGAGACACCATGCCTGGTATTGTGTTATTTGGTACCATGGATTGAACTTGGGATCTTGCACATGCCAGGCAGACACCAGAACCACTAAGCTAGATCCTCGGCCCAAAAGCTTTCTTTTCAATGAACTGAGAAAAATTAGCAATATAATTGAAACAAATTATCTCACAAAATGGAAGACAGATCAATAGGAAGAGGGGAAAGTACAAATGGTACCCAAATTACTTATCATTAGTTAGTCATGTGATTTTTATTCTTGATTGCATCTATGTGATATATAACATGAATTGACTTGCATATGTTGAACTGTCCTTGCATCTTCAGAATGAAACAAACTTGATTGTGGTGCATGAGCTTTTACATGTGTTGTTGAATTCTGTTTGCATGGATCTTACTAAAGATTTTTGCAT
>PVIC010054614.1:0-11486 GCA_004025085.1 Thryonomys swinderianus | reverse complement strand
TGGGTCCGGTCCGTCCGCCGCAAGTTCCCCGGTCCGCTGGGCTCACGGCACGGCGGGCCCGGGGCTGCTGGGTCCGGTCCGTCCGCTGTAAGCTCCCCGGTCCGCTCCTTGTATCCATTTTTATTTTCGTTTAGTTCATGGTGAGAGAGACATAAGCCTAGATTTAACCCTCTGCATGTGGATAGTCATTTTTGAGTATTTACTAAATGCTAAATAGGCTAAAGTAAATATATAAATATTAAATTTATTAATAATATTTGTGGGTGCTTTGTCAAAGATGAAACAGCTAAAAGTGCATCCTCTGTTTTGTTCCATTGATCCACATATCTATTATTTTTGTGCCACTACCATGCTGTTTTTATTACTGTAGCTTTGTAATACAACTTGAAATCTGGATTGTGATGTCTCCTGCTTTATTCTTTTTATGCAGGATTGCTTCTGCTATTCTAGGTCTCTATGGTTTCCTATGAAATTTAGGACTATTTTCTCTGAGGAATGCTGTTGGTATTTTGAATGGGATTGCATTATATCTATACATCAGTTTTAGAAACATGGCCAGAATATCTGATAGGTATTTTGAAATAGGAAGAAAAGGTTTAAAGGGAAAGGGGAAAGGTGGAGTAGGGGAAAGCAAAGAAGGGAAAGAAACATTTGATGGTAAGAACAAAAAAAATTAAAGCTTATGTGTATAGGGGAGTGGGGAAGTTGAAGGAAAGACAGGAGAAAGGGTAAAAATGGTAAGATAATCATGTACAGGTACAAATTCTTAGTGTTGAATGTGAACATAATGTATACCTAAAATGTTCCAATACACTCAAGAAAGAGGAAAAATATGGCCGTTTTGACAATATTCATTCTCTCTATCCAAGAAAAGGGGCTGTCTTTCCATTTTCTGATGTTCTCTTTTATCTTTTTCAGAGTACTGTAGTTTGCATTGTAGAGGTCTTTTACTTCCTTAGTTTAATTCCTAAATAGTAAATTTTTCTTAATGGTATTCTAAATAATACTGTTTTTGTTAATTTCTTTCTCCATGAGCTCATTATTGATATCAGGAATGCTATTTATTTTGTGTATTGATTTTGCATCCTGCTACTTTGCTGAATTTGGCTGTAATTCTAGGAGACTTTGGTGGAATATTGTTGGTTTTCCATGTTGTCTAAAAATACTGAATTTTTTTTCCTATAAGTATCCTTTAATAGCCATATAGGATGATGCTATAAAGCATGTTTGATTGGAATGATGCCCTAATAATCTACAGTGCAATGGAATTGCTATAAAGTGTGTTTGATTGGGATGATGTTTGATCTTCTTTGCCTGATTGATCTGGCTAATGCTTCAAGGACTATGTTGAATAGGAGTGGTGATAATGGACATCTTTATCTTTTTCTTGATTTTAGAGGGAAAGCTTTTAATTTTTCCCCATTTAATATGATGTTGGTAGTGGGTTTTTCATAGAGGGCTTTCATCAGATCTTTGTATACATTTTGTCTTCAGCATTTTTATCATGGATATATGTTGCATTTTATCCAAGGCTTTTTCTGTGACTATTGAGATGATAATGTAATTTTTGTCCTTGATTCTGTTTATGTGGTGGATTACGATTATTGATTTGTATATGTAGAATTATCCTTACATCCCTGCGATAAAACCTACTTGGTCATGATCGAGACTTGGGTTACTCATTGCGTCTGTGGCCCCATAGTGAGGGAAACCAAAATGCAGAGCTAGCTAGGAGTTGGTGGTTCGATGCAGCCAGGGCACAAAATCTATGTTTTTTATTTGGTTGCGGGCAAATGTGTGGTGGACAAGGCTGTTTTCCTGACATTTTCATTGTAAAGAAATCATAAATGTTCGAAGAAATAGATCTGTTTAGCCTGATTGAAGTTGTATACACACACACACACACACAAACAAACAAAACATAAAAAAAGTAGAATCAATATCTTCTGTAACATCTTTGGAGTGATTTCATTACTTTTAGAGTAGTTGCACATTGGTACTCTAATTCCTTTAAACTAACATATGGTTGAAAATGCTCCCATATGGCTCATGAAGTAGGTACTTCTTTTAATTTTTTTTTTTTTTGAGACAGGGTCTCGCTTTGTTGTTCAGGCTGGATCTGAGCTCACTATGTAGCCCAGGCAAGCCTCGAACTCAGCAATCCTCCTGTCTCTGCCTCCCGAGTGCTGGGATTACAGGCGTGAGCCACCACGCCTGGCACTTCTTTTAATTTTGAGATAGTTTTGTTCAATTAAAGATTCCACTTCCATAAAGATTTTGCTCAAAGTTATCGATCTTTTCTCTTCTTTGGAAAACTACTTGTATTAGTGTACATGAGAGCATACCTGGTGTCCATTTGTGTTGTGTTTTGCCTGGTAAGATAGTTCTTTTTTTTTCATGGGGCTATGTTTTGCTATGTGCAATAGCTCCACACCATCCATGTTTTTATTTTCTGTCCATCAATTACTAGTGGTTTCTTCTAATAATAATGAGTGTTAATGTAGGGAAGGAGGAAAGAGAAGGTAGTTAGTACTTTTTTTTTTTTTGAGACAGGCTCTTGCTTTGTTGTTCAGGCTGGCCCTGAGCTCACTATGTAGCCCAGGTAAGCCTCAAACTCACACCAATCCTCCTGCCTCTGCCTCCCGAGTGCTGGGATGACAGGCGTGAGCCACCATGCCCGGCTTTTTTTTTTTTTTTTTTTTGGCAGTACTGGGGATTGAATTTGGGCCCTTGTGCATCCAAGGTTGGCATGGTACCACCTGAGCTAAAACTCCAGCCTCCAGTTAGAACTTTTTTAGTTAAGTTCTACTCTCATGTGAGTCCTGCGGCACAAGGCAAAATAATAAATAAGCAGAAATAAGATTTAAGAAGCTGAGTTTGGGTCTGATCCATGCTACTCTGGGCAGCAAAGACAGCAAACCTGAGTTTGCCACTACTTGTATTCAGTATATCTGGAGCCAGCAGTGTTACATGTCACTCAGAGGGCAGTAGTTTCAGTAGATCAGAAGTAACAAATGTAACAGGTCACTCAGAGGGCAGGATGTTCGCACATCCTAGAACAATGAGGGATTACATAGATGAAGGTCCCAGTGTAGTTTTGTCCTATAGCATCACAGGAAGTGGGAACATTGGGGTCTTTGTTATTTCCAGAGGTGAAGATAAAAGACTCAGGTCCACAAATGTCATAGCTAGTCTTCAGGCAGGAAAGCTCGGCCCAGTCATAGTCTCAACTGCCCAATTAATTTTCCCAAATACGATTGCTCCTGATATATTAAAAGCATCCAAACACATTTCCAAACTGCTCCCCAGGGAGTAGTACTCATTGAATTACTATATGTCATACATGCATTTCCCAGAACAAACTCTACAAAGTTCATTTATGTTTTAAAAACACTCAAGATCCATCTCTGTCTTCTCTTGAGAGAAAAATGTTTTCTATAATACCCCTATTGGATGACTTGTTTTCCCCCAGAATTTAGGTGTTGAAGTCCCAATTCCTAGTGTTTCTGAATATTGCTATATTTGGAAGTAGAGTATTTCAGGGTGGATCTCAAATCAATATGACTTAAGAGAAGAGGAAATTAGGGCATAAACAGGTAGAGGGAAGACCATCTAAAAACAGAAAAGGTCATCTACAAGTAAAGAAAAGAGAACTCAAAATAAACCAAGCCTCACTGAGGGCCTCTGTCCAGGTTCTAGTACCACTGTTACACTTATTCATAGGTCATAGATCTGTAAACATCGCATCTTTTCTCTGGTATGAGAAACTGCTCTAGAATATATGGTAGATATTGTGAAATAGAAAATATTCAAAGTGGGCAAGAGATTTAGCTCAGAGGTTCCAGTGCCTGCCTCGCAAGCACAAGGTCCTGAGTTCAATCCCCGGTGAGCACGTATAATGCTGGGTGTGGTGACTCACCCCCACCAGCAATCAATACCACAAAACACAGTGCCAGGTGTGGTGGCTCATGCCTGTAATCCCAGCACTCAGGAGGCAGAGACAGGAGGATTGCTGAGTTCGAGGCTTGCCTGGGCTACATAGTGAGCTGAGGGCCAGCCTGAATTACAAAGCGAGACCCTGTCTCAAAAAAAAAAAAAAAGAATTTCATCAGTGATAATTTTAATGATATCATAAACTCACACATTTAAGGATTTGATGTTTCAGTGCATTGGAGTGAGTACCCATACTGATGCCTGGATTGTGCCATATTTTGCCAATGAAAGTGTATATAGATTGAGTTCTGTGTCACGTGGCTCCAGCAGTTTTTGATGGCTTCCTTATTTTCTGGTGTGACAAGATATTCCAAGTTCATATGATATATATTCTCTTCCAAAACAGCTATTTTTTCTTCTTTTTCGTGGAGGAATGTGATGGTATTTACATATAACTATATAGGCTCTATGAGCATTATTACTCCTAAGATTGTCACTCTTATAAAACCTTTCTGTGCTACAGAGCTACAATTTTATTTTATAACAAAACTTATCTTATTGGGACAGTAGTTACAGCTCAGTGTTAGGACACTTGCCCAGCATATGTCCTGATTTTGATACTCAGAATTCCCCAAAAGAAGAATTATTAATAATTCTACTGCAAACTTAAGACTACAAGTTTTTTAAATGATCTGATTGATTTTCTATCTTTATCTCCTTTCAAGAAATCTAGATTCATAATTATAAATTTGTTCACATCAACAGGTATACACAGCATCAAAATAATACCAGTACTACTAACACCAATAAGATTACTAAAGCAATTTGAAATTTGTGTGTATAGCATTTATATCTTAAAGACTTAAAGGCAAAATATATCTTTAAGATATATTCCACTAAAAATGTGTAGTTAAATTGTTGTGGTTACTTGGAAAATAATTCCTTTTTAGGTAGTTATACCACAAACTATGCATAGTCAAGTCCATTTAATGCTACTTTTGATTCTTTTTACAATTTGTCTTTGCAAAAAAAAATATGCAAAGAAGGCAAACTTAATCTTGCTCCTTTTTCCTTAAAAATTACCATCTCTGCTGTTTTTTAGCAAAATGATAGTAAACTCTATGCACAATTTTCCACTCAATAGTTTTCTCCATAATATATTTTAGAGATTTTCTTTTTCTGTTTTATAGCTGCTTAGTATTCCATTGAGCAAATGTGCTGCAGGTTACTCATCCAATCCTCTATGATGGGCTGTTTGTGCTTTGCCAGTAGTGCTTCAGGGAAGGGCTTGTTATATACAGTAAGAAGGTCATATCAGACCTCTAGAGAATTTCCGTTTCAAATGAAACTTAAGGACCTCCTGTGTAGTCTGGGATTGAAAAATTAAAATTCTGGATGATACCTGTCTGATAGGCCCATTTACGGTTATGTAGGCTGTGATGCCAAAAGAAACACCCTTTGCCTCTGCCTCTGAAAATGATTTTCTAAAGATTTTTACTTATTTCTCTCATTTGGTTTTGGAGTAAGTTTGCATCACTTCTTCAATGAGATATAAAGATTACTTATATTTAATAAAGCAGAAATCTAAGGCTGCTACAGGCTTATCATTGACAATGTATTTGGATGGCCATTTGATGTATTTCCTTTTCTCATATATACTGAAAGAAGAAAAAATTAAAATACACCTCTGTTTTACTCTTTTTCCCCTCCTCAATTTTTTTACTAATGTTTATCTTTATTGGTACATTGTATATACACATCATGATCACGTTCAATGTTGGGAATTTGTACCAGTATATGACACAATTTAATTCTCATTTTTCCCATTCCCCTACCTACCCCACAACCCTCCACCCCCTAAATACATAAGCTTTGTTTCCATTTTTATTACCATCACATTTTTTCTTACCCCTTGTTACTTACCCATGCACCCCATTTCCTTTTCAGTATTTTCTATTTCACAATATCCATCATACATTCTAGAACTCATTAACATCTTCAATTTCTCATAGCAGAAAACAGATAATGATATTTACACATGTGTGACCTATTTATTTCACTTAAGAGTGTGTCCTGAATGTATGCCCATTTGAGTGTAAATGACAGGGTCTTGCTTTGTAGTCCAGGCTGGCCCTGAGCTCACTATGTAGCCCAGGCAAACCTCAAAGTCAGCAATCCTCCTGTCTCTGCCACCCGAGTGCTGGGATGACAGGCACAAGCCACCATGCCCAGCTCTGTGGTATGTGGTATTGATTGCTGGTTGGCGTGAGTTACTTCGCCCAGCATTGTGTGTGGTTACTGAGGATCGAACTCAGGCCCTCGCGCTTGCAAGTCAGGCGCCGTAACCACTGAGCTAAATCTCCGGCTCCCTGTTTTTTTTAATTGAATTCTTTATTGGTGCATTTTATATACAGCTCACAATCATACTCAACATTGGGGAATTTGTACCAGTATATGACCAAAGTTAATTCTCATTTTTACCTGTATCCCTACCCCCAACCCCCCCCTTATAAACATGCATTTTCTTTTTCTTTCCAAATCATTTTATTTTTCCCCTCATTACATTCCCCACCACATTCCCTTTGAATATTTCCTATTTTACAAAATCCATCATATATTCTAGAACTCATTTATGTCTACAGGTTCTCATACCAGAGAAAAAATACGGTATTTACATATTTGTGATCTATTTATTTCACTTACTAGTGTGTCCTCAAGGTGTATCCATTTACACATAAATGAATGAAACTTGTCATTCTTTATGGCAGAGTAATATTCATTTTATTTAAAAAAGCACATCTTTACCCGGTCTCCAGTTGATGGACATCTGGGTTGTTTCCACGATTCATGCTATCTTTTCTATTGTTCTGTTTCTTCTCAGCAGTTGAGCTCTCCTCTGCCCTATCTTTGCAGTCCATAGCTTTAATGGAGCTTCTTTTCTGCCCAAACTCAAAATGTTTTAAATCATTTTGCTGGACTTTTTGACCTTGATTCTCAACACAGATCTGGTTGAAAGCTCCCAACAGTAGCCATGCCACTGCCTCAATATTTGATTGCCTTGAAATTTTTTCTGCAGGATTAATTAGCCCACCATCCCTGATCTCAGTCTCAGACAAAGTCTCTGGACCTGAACAAAATGCAGACAAACTTTCTGCCAAGCCAAAGCACACATCTTGTGGAGTCCAACAGCCTGTGCCCTCTTTCTTCCCAGAAGAAACCTCCACAGCCTGGTGTTTACAATTGTTCTGGGCGTCTGGTCTTTGACCAGAATGTCCCATATAGAACAGCCTAAGATATTCAAGTTCTGCTTCTCCAGCTAGCACCTCTGAATCTTTCATCAAAGTCTCTGAACATGAGAAAAAATGCACACACTTTCTTCTGAGTCACAACACACATTATCTGGAGTCCAGCAGCCAATGCTGTCCCTTTTCCCAGTAGAAACCTCCTGAACCTACTCCTTACTAGCTTCCTGGTCTGCTGAGCTCCGACCAGAATCTCCCACCTGAAGCAGCCTAAAGTGTTCCAGCTCTGCTTATATAACCAAGATCTCCGAATCATTCCTAACTCTTCCCCTTCCTATGAACCAGTTCCAAAGGCTTTTGAGCCACATGGTGAAGTAATGGCACAGCAGTGACCTCACTTCTCTGGTACCAAATTCTTGTGTTAGTTACTTTTCTCTAGTTTTTGGAACAAAAATATGTGATACCCAAAGTTAAAAGGGAATAGGTTTATTTGGCACATGATTCATAGAAGTTTCAGCCCATAGTCAGGTGGCACTGAGGGTGGGACATGAACAAGCATCTCAGAAGAGAAGCAGCGTAGCTCAGCTGAGGCAGCAAGAGAGACTGAAAAGTGTCTCCTTCCTTTATTTTATTCAGACTACTAAGGGTGGGTAGTGCTCACGCCCTTGCTCCTACTGCCCTGGAGCCCAGCATTCATCATAAATCAGTTCTAGCTTCACATACTCTAGATCAAGCCTATGACCATGGAGGCTCTTGGGGGACACCCAGACCCAGTCCATAACATGAAGTAACAGGAAAATGGATGGTAGAACTCCAAACTCCACCCAAAAAAGAAAAATAGAAATTGTACCAGCAGAGGCAAAAATGAAAAAAAAAATAATGGTTTCAGAAAGAGAGAATTGAAAAACACTGAGGAAGAAAACTTCCTGCACTCCAAGGAAGGGTCTGTTCTGGGTCAGTCTGGGCCACTTTTGCACTTTCTTTAAGAGCTACCACGTTACTGAGAAATCATAAACTCTTCTACTGTCACCTGTGATCCTACAGCAGCAGCATCTCTTGCGAATTTGCTAGAAATGCTGATTCTCTAGACCTGTCTCACATTAGGTGAATGAGAAAATGTGCAGCAATCTGTTAAAAATGTCTCCAAGGAATTCTGGTGTATGTTCAAGTTGACAGACTACTGATGCAAATAATTTTTATTCTTTGTATCTATATTTTTATTTCTCATATCTGTTCATTTGCAAGATATATGTGTGACAGCACTAAATGGATTATGCAGAATGGATGTTGATTGAATCAGCAGAGACAAATTGTTGATGTCCAAGAGAAAGAAGAATGGATCATGGCATGTACTGTGATTAATTTTCATAATTCCTTAATTAGGTGAATTGGAAAAAGGAGCGATGATTTAGTAAGGATTTTGGTAGTTGGAAGAGGGAGGTATGATTCAAAGTGGGGCAGAATGTAATGTTGCTCATATAGGCTGGTAAAAGTTTTATTATTCCTGACATTTGACACTTTCTAAATGTTATTTAGATAAAATTTGGCTTTTGTAATAAGAGAGTAACAACTATTAGAAAATTGGAGAGAGGGCTGGAGATTTAGCTCAGTGGTTCCAGCGCCTGCCTCGCAAGCGCAAGGTCCTGAGTTCAATCCCCGGTAACCACGTACAGTGCTGGGCGTGGTGACTCACACCCACCAGCAATCAATACCACTTACCACTGCCGGGCATTGGGGCTCACCCCTGTAATCCCAGCACTCGGGAAGCAGAGGCAGGAGGATTGCTTGAGTTCGAGGCTTGCCTGTGCTACGTAGTGAGCTCAGGGCCAGCCTGAACTACAAAGCAAGACCCTGTCTCAAAAAAAAAAAAAATTGGAGAGAATTACATAATTATAAGAACAGTGATTTCCACATCAGTAAAAAGTCATGTTTGGTTATGATCCAGGTAATGACCTGAGCTATTAATATACTCCAAAGATGACCCTAAAACCTATCATAAATGACAGCCTGAAAAGAAAACACTGATGAATGTTGGGAAGGAAGAAATGATATTACTACAAAAAGCAGTGCAAAACCCTCTAGCGGGTGTGGGGTTATGGCATCAGGGAGTGAGAGGGTAGTGATCATGTACTGATCATATGGGCAGAGTACCTCAGTGATGGCAGCAAGGAAACAAATTATGGAGAAGCGTGTGACAGCCACCCTGGCATCCCACCAAGTAAAGGAAGAATCTCATGGATGACAGGAGTCCGGTCACTTTGAGGGGGAGTTCAGATCTAGAAGTAGCTGTCATGATATTTAGTATCATACCTTTATGGATCTACTGGTTGGAGTCTAAGATGCTGGTCAGGAAGAAACGGGGTAGGCCGATCACTTCCTTAAAAGGTGTGTTCTGAAATCAGCTTTCAAGTGTACTCTTAAGTAAAGTGGGATGGCTATCATTTATAAGGTGTGATAAAATATGCTTGAATCTTACATTCAAGATTTATAACAGTAAAAGACACATTGTTACTAATCCTCCTCAGAACACTCCTCACTCTCACTTCAAACACACTCATCCCATTATTCTTGGCCATGTGTTTTAACATGTAAACATTTCATGTATTTTTCAGTCACCCCTTGTATAGCGTTATGCATTATGTTAAGGGTGCGTATTTGGGAGTATATCACAGTTTTAGATCTACTCTAGGGGAAAATTACCACCCAGTGCAACAAGTAGTGCTCAGGGGTTTTAGGGAAAAGCCTCTTAAGTGCCACAGATGGGAGAAAACTGTGAGGATAAACGATTCTCTAATCCTTGTGTCATTACAAAGTGTTGGCTTCTGTCTAATAAACACCAAGAATAAAATTCAATTTTTCTTTTTCTTTCCCTTCCTTCCTTTTCTTTTGTGATGCCAGGGATTGAACCCAGGAGCTCTCTAACACTGAACTAAGCCCACCCCAGACTTTATTTATTTATTTATTTATTTATTTATTTATTTATTTATTTATTTATTTATTTATGTTTGAGGCAGGGTCTCTCTCAGCTGTTGGGGCTGACCTGAATTTCCTGTTCTCTAGCCTACACCACTGCACCCAGCTAAGGCCTGAGATGCACAGTGGGTATTGGGATGGGAAGCAGGTGTTCACAAGGGAAGGGGAACAAGGGAGGAGGGAAGGAGAAAAGAAGAAAGAGACAAGAAAAATGTGAAAATAGAAAGGAAAAATGGAAACAAACCTTTTGTACATGGGGCATTGAGGGACATTATGTGATAAAATAAAATAAAATTTATTTTTTCAAAAACTTCAGAATTTATAATTTCAAGATGATTTTTGACATTTTAGCGATGCTTGTATTTTAACTTGATTTAAAAGACTGCAAACATATGCAATCTTTCTAGATTTTTCATTTTTTGATTTTGTAGTTACCATGTTTCAATAATCCTTGCTTTTTTATCACAGTACTTATCAAACTTTCATTTGAAGATACCTAAACTGCTATAGAAACCCCTACATTTTAAAAAAGAAATATAGCACTAGTTTGGTTCAAAAGCTAAATTTACTTTGTATGGTATGAAATTGGTTAGGGCTATCTCAAATACTATTGTTTTAAAAGCTGTTGGCTCTTGGAGAGAGTAGAAAGGAGTGATATGATGAATTCTAATTAAATGTTAAGCCATAACATTTATCTCATTATATGTTATGTACTTGAAAAATACTAGATTTGTGAATTACTGAAATGCTTATGAGAAAAACTGGAACTCATGCAAGTTATCTTAACTATCAGAAGTGGCTTCATCAGTTTTATTTCTGATAATAAGTCAAATATTTTAAGGGCAAAAGTACAATGAAGTCTTGGTGATGTGTGTGCTCTGAATAATGATTAATTTCCCATTTATTCATAAAGATATCATGAATAGAAAGAAGTATATCTTTTTAAATTGAATTCTTTATTGGTACAATTTATATACATCTCACAATCACATATAACACTGGGGAATCTGTACCAGTATATGACACAAGTTAACTCTCATTTTTACCCATATCCCTCCCCAACCACCCCTCCACAAACCATATATATATATATATATATATATATATATATATATATATATACACACACACACACACACTCTTTTATTTTCTTTTTGAATCATATTTATTCCTTCCCCTCATTACATTCCCACACCAAATTTCCTATCCTACAAAAACTGTCATACTGTCTAGAGCTCATTTGCATCTACAGGTGCTCATATCAAAGAGAAGATCTAGAATTTGCCTATCTGTGATCGATTTATTTCACTTATTAGTGTATCCTCCAGGTGTCTCCAT
>PVIC010054613.1:0-11476 GCA_004025085.1 Thryonomys swinderianus | reverse complement strand
CCCAGGGCAAGGGGGAGTCACATTGGAAATCCTTATTACCCAATTCCAGATCCTTGAAACACAGGATACAGACTTGTATATGAATAGACATGCTGGAACACAACATATAAGTTCTATAGTAAAGATTAATATACAATGAATGAATGAATGTGCCTGAATAAGGAAATATTCATTAAAAATAAAATCTATTTGAGTTGGGCGAACACAGAAACCAAAAGCAAATGAAAGTAAAAGCCAATATTTACTGTCTTTCTTAATAAAGTCCTAGGGCTGACCTTCATCCAGCAGTATAAATGCTGTTTCCAGTAGCTACTCTGAGCCCCATAATCTTCTTTACTAGTAGCAAAATGGCTATCAACATTGCACAGCTCATATTTGTTTACCTTGCACTCTAAGAAAGAAGATTCTGTTTTAACAAACACAAATCTTATCTTATTTCCTGACTATCATTATCTAGAACGCACCATCCCAAACTCATACTTCGACCATCACTTTAGGAATTCTATTTCAGCCAGCGTCAGCTGGTCAGTCTCAGCCAATGGGTTACAGAATGGGTCAGGCCACCAAAACCACATGACTAAGAACGGAAAGAGTGGTTTCCCACAGAAAGCAGTGATTGTGTTGTTTAAAGAAGGGAAAGAGGAACCGGGACAAGCAATAACAGAGAATCCCACAGTAGGAAACACATCTGAGAGGATGGATGAGGGAAAAGTAAGAAAGATGATTCCGCAGAGACTCTGCCTAACAGGTCTTATAATTACAAGGTGATAGGGTCTGTGACGGAAGATAAATGAAGTGGATACTTTTATGCTACAATTGCTAACCCTACCCAACCACAACTCAACTGCTAAACGTACTTCTGTACTAGTAAGAGACTGTGTCATGAGTACTACTAACACGACAACGCTGCACCCAAGAGGTCCATAAACTCAACAGCGCCTTCCAGGGAAACGTTTTTATTAGGCCCACTCTTCTAAACTAATAAGAGCTATGACAGAAAATGTTTGAAACTGATCATCAAAACAATTATTAGTATTTTTTTTGTAATGCTTCATGTTATTTTCCCTCAACACAGCTATAGACTTGCATCACCTAAATTAAAGATGTTAAAAAATTTCTGTTTAAGAAAGAAAATAAAAGAGCATGTATAAAGGGGGGAGGAGGGGGGAGTGGGTAGGGATATGGGGAAAAATGAGAATTAACTTGTGGCATATACTGGTACAAATTTCCCAATGTTATATGTGATTTTGAGATGTATATAAATTGTACCAATAAAGAATTTAATAAAAAAAGTTTCTGTTTACCAAATATTGCTTGTTTAATTGGGAGGGTCACTGTGCATTTTAAAAAAACTTAGAGATAAATATTTTCCTTGCATAGCACAGTAATTTCACGTTCATGTTTCGCAGTCTAGGAAGCAATTATTCATTATTCTCTTGAGGCTTCTCTCTATCACGCCCCCAAAAGAAAACCTCAGGCAGATAAACTTCCTCATCTGCAAATAATCTGTGTTTGGAAAGCAAGCAAAGATACAATCCAGGATATTTTGCTCTCCAGAGGACATGTGGCGAGGACTCGGGACCTTTGGGCAGTTAGACCTGTGAGCACAGGCTGGGAAGGGGGAGGTGGAGCTAGCGGCATCCAACGTGTACCGAGTTGGGGTTACCTTTATACTTCCTGTGGCAGCTCCCTACAACTACCAGTTGTTAAGCCCAAATGCCAGCAGCAGCAATACTGAGGAACACTGGTCTGAATGTAATGTCACTGAAGTTAGGGATTTGTTTACTTATTCTTATTATAAACAAAGGAAAGGAAAGCTGATCAAACTTCCAATCTTCTAGTACAATCTCCAACTTGATTGTATTAATTTAGACACATGAGAACCAAAGTTTATTTCTATTCATCCCTTGTCTTCTCCCAGATGTAAAATGATGTTTGAACCAATTTAATAGCCTGAGCAAAAGCAGGCTCAGATAATACTGGAAGTACTGCCTTCTGATGCGTTATTTTCATTTGGTTAATGATAGATTAACAGCGTCAGTCACCTGCAAGGAGGTTTTGCCACTACCGTTCTGGGAGCTCCATGTCTGACAGTCATGAAGTCACAGAGAGAAATCATGATTTCACACTGCAGGGTAAGGCCTCGGAGTGCAATCCCACTGCCGCTCTGTGGACCCATATGCTTCAGAGGCAGACAGGCATATGATAGCATAAGCACCGATGGGACTTTTATAAAACATCCATAAAGCACAAGTGAAATTATTCCAATTTCCAAATTGCTGTCTTTATTATTTAGTATGGAATTAAAACAAAAAAAATCAGTCACATTTGTATTGTTGCAGAATATGAAAGTGCTCAGCAGTGTTTCACATTCTCTGCTTTCTGTTGCTATTTAGATCTTCCTAAGAGGGTGACATCCTGTGTTTCAGCTGTGATCACAATATATTCCAGACTAGTAATATGCATTTTTGAATTAATCACACAGATGACTGAAGTGTTAAAATGTTCTTTGGCACAATATTACAAAAATTTATTAAAAGTACAAAGAGTATTAAATGAAATACATATTGTTACATCAGTTTGGGAATTTATCCTGGCTGAGTTGATTTCCTCACTTATTTATGTTTCACAGAGTTCTCTAGGTAACATCTTTGAAACTTTCAAAACATGTACAATGAGTAACAGCATTGTGTAGTTTATGATGCAGTCTGTATGGATGCATAGGATCCCCTCCCCCAGTTTATCTTAATCTTATATAACCCAGGAACTGCCTTATGACTCCAGATTTGTGGTAAATAGAAGATAGCTTAAGGTCAAACAAAATACCCCAGTTAAATAGAGGTAAATCTTGGAAGCAGCCTGTAAGACAGTCAACAGACGAATAGGTAAAGAAGCTTGGTATTTGCACACATTGAGCCCTACTCTGACTTGAGTGACTAGTAGGGAAGTGAGTGCACCTTGAGACCATTATATTAAGTAAAATAAACCAGACACACAAGCTTAAGCATCACTTGGCTTGTCTTATGTATCCAAATTATACATAAAGTGAAAAATAAAAAGTAGATAATAGGAAGTAGGGATATAGATCTTCCTCAAGGGGGTAAAGGATCAAGAGGCAAGGGAAGGGAGGAAAGGACATGAAAAAAAGAAATTGAGATGTTCTATGTGCAGGCGCCAACTTCCCTCAAGGAATATAACATTATGTATTGCAAACTTGTACTGAGAAAAAAAATTAAAAATAAATAAGCTCATATTTTTATTTCAGATCTTCATTTAGAAAGCTTGTATATTGTAGGCTTTTCTTAGGACAGGAAAAAACTTGAAATTTTCTGAAGTTGAAAATAAAAAGTATAATTCAAAAAGCAGTCAGAAAGTTTGAAAGCTTTTACTTTTTGAAATGAATAAATATATAACAAACTGATCTTAAAAACATTAAAATAAACCTAAATTGTTAAAATTTTAAATATAATTGTAATACTTGGCATCACTTATAAGTTGACAAGCATAATAGCAGAAAAATAATAGTTAAAATATAGATTTCCCTATTGGAAGGAACTTCTATGACATATATTTAATTATATTAAATAATTTTAGAAATGTTACATTCCAAGTCACTATAGAAATAAAATAAGTTAAGGAACCAATTTATTCTTAAAATATATAATTTGAAAACTAAGTAAAATCTTTCATGCAGTAAGGATGTTTAAATTTTATATATATATATATATATATACAAAATGCTAATCATTATTAGTAATATCAAAAATTTGATAAGTGATAATACAAAGAGGTATCTTAAAATATATAACAAGTATAAATAATGCTATGAAACTATTAAAATTAATAGTGTGGACATACACATATGAACATGAAAATTCTCCAGGAAATATTGAACCAACAGAAGAACATGTTGTAAAATACATTAAAAGATGGTATTCAAATAAATAACCTGAGAGTAATATGGATGTATGTTCAAGGTTCATGGAAGAACATATGTCAAATTATGCTTTTTATTTATTTATTTATTTTAACTTTTTTTTGCACTGCTGGGGATTGAACTCTGGCCCATGTGCATCCAAGGTTGGCGAGGTACCACTTGAGCTAAATCCCCAGCCCTATGCCTATTTTTTTTTTTTTTTGGAAACAAAGTTTCACTTTGTAGTTCAGGCTGGCCCTGAGCTCACTATGTAGCCCAAGCAAACCTCAAACTCAGCAATCCTTCCACCTCTGCCTCCCGAGTTCTGAAACTACAAGCATGAGCCACTATTCCTGGCATTGTGGTGTGTGTGGTACTGACTGCTGGTGGGCGTGAGTCACCATGCCCAGTATTGCTGTATGTGGTTACCAAGGATTGAACCAGGGATCTTGAGCTTGCTAGGCAGCTGTCAGAACACCTGAGCTAAATCTCCGGCCCCTTCTGTGATTTATTTCAAGGAAGTGCAGTGGAGTTTGGGCCTGGTGGGAATGAAGATCACCAGTTGGGGGAAATGGTTGTCTCATATCATTCAAATGTTTACAGGAAACAGTGACAAGAACACTGTCCAGTAGGGAGTCACTGCCTTGTGGGGCTACGAAGCTCCTCAGTGCTGGCTATGGTGATGACAGAAATCATTTGAAACTGTATTCTGTTTCAATTCATTTTAGGTCAAACTTATGCAGCTGTGTAGACAGTAGCTACTGCATTGGGTAGAACAGATCTAAATCATCAGCTCTTTGACTCGGGAATTTCAAAAATATGTCAGTGTACTTTTTAGTACATACACGTCAGTGTTTATAAGTAAGACGTCCATTGGGGGTCAGAAGAAGTTACGATGCAGGCCGCTGGCCTTTCCACCTGAGCCTCTCAGCTGGGCTGTGAAAACAGTGCTCTCTGATCTGCTCCTATCAGCTGGCTACATATGACGAAGGAGCCCCACATTTTAGCAGAAATATCAGGAATGTGTTGAAATAAGTTGAGTTGTAAATGTATATTGTAAATATAGATGTTCATTTTAATGTCAATATGGCTACTAGAAGTTTAAAATTACCTAGTTAACTTGTGCCATATTTCTATAGAAGAACACTGTCCAGTCTCTATGCATTAGTGCAGAAGTGTATGTATTCTTTCTGCCTCACTACTTCCTATTTTGTGAGGTGCAGGATATTACTTAAAATATCTCATCTTTCACTTTTTCACATACAGCTGTGAAATGCACAGATTTTAGTGCAATCCAATAAAAAGCAATATAAATTAAAGTATGTTTGAAGATAGTGTAAAACAAGAATATCTAGAAAGTTTATTCAGAAACTTTCAGTAACCAACTCACCCCTCTTGAGAGGTGAGCCACATCTGAGATTATTTGAATTTGTAACAGTGGTTTACTTCCCTATAAACTCAATTACAATTCAACATTATAAATCTCCATATTTCTAACCCAAGATGATAGGTAACCTATAATTTACAAATGAAACCTTTCCTTTCATTTCTAAACTAGTCTTATACTAGTTCTGATTAAGATAGTTACAGTGGAAACTAAAGCCAGGGAGAAGTTGCACAATTTAAAGCCACACATATCAAAAATCAAGGCCTCAGGACCAGTCATACAGGCAGAAATAAAAATGGAAGAACTTTATCTTATTTTCTTAGGTTTTTAAAAATTATTACTTGTGGGCCAGAGATTTAGTTCATGGTTCTGGTGCCTGCCTGGCAAGTGCAAGGTCCCTGGTTCGATCCCCAGTAACCACATTCAACAATACCAGGCATGGTGACTCATGCTCACCAGCAATCAGCACCACACACCACAGTGTCAGGTGTGGTGGCTCATTTCACTTCTTTTCTCCCCTTTTTTCCACATCCATTTTAGTTGTTTAGTATCAGATCCATTTATTTATCTTTTATGACCTTTTTGAAAACCCACTGTGTAGGTTTTCTCCTCATTCCACTGATGGTTTTCTTTACTATGCAGAAGCTTTTTAATTTGGTGTGATCCCATTTGTTGATTCTTGATATTATTTCTTGGGCAACAGAGATTTTGTTCGTAATATGTTTGCCTGCACTTATGTCTTCAGTCATTTTACCTATTTTTTGTTGGAGCAGATTAAGTGTTTCTAATGTTTCAGTTTTAGCTTAGTGCACTGTGAGATATATGGCTCTAGGCTCAATCTTCAGTATATGTTTAGTCAGTTTTCCCAGCACCAGTTGAAGAAGCTATCTTTCCTCCAGGAATAACATTTAATCTTTTTCCCATAATACTCATGTGACTGCAGTGAGTTGGCTTTCCTTCTTCTTTGTGATTAACTCTAGAAGCTTCCACCAACATCTAACCATGCAGATCTCAAAAGACTTTATGCTCACTATTTTTTTTCTTTTTCCCTTTCAAATCCACGTCAGACATACTGAAAAAAAATTATATGATATGATGCAGTAATGTGCTCAATCACAAACTACATGGTTCTAATAAACACTAAGACTTGATGTTTAAAAAAAGAGAGACAGAGACAGAGACTGAATCAGCAGAAGACAATTTAAGTTATATTCTACTTCTTAATTTGGAATTTGGCCAGTGGATATTCTAAAGATAGAAATTTAAATTTATCCAATACTATTTTTTTTTGAGACAGGGTCTCGCTTTGTAGTTCAAGCTGGCTCTGAGCTCACTATGTAGCCCAGGCAAGCCTTGAACTCAGCAATCCTCCTGCCTCTGCCTCCCAAGTGCTGGGATTACAGGTGTGAGCCACCACGCCTGGCTCCAATACTATTTTTTTTTACCATTACCTCTATGTCTCAAGAATATTTTATTCTATAATTTAGAACTGTATTTATTATTTATATAATTCAAGTACATATAATTTATGTATTTATATAAAATGTGCACATATTTTTATAAAACAAAAGTAAGAATTATCTGACACATTTCTTGCATTTGTCATATTGTATCATTATATCTTCTATTCTTTTAAAATGATTTTAAGCAATTTGAGGTTTACTAACAACTAATAAATTATACCTCCATAGCGTTTAAATACTCCACAAGCAACATACTGTGTGCATTCTGAATTGAACAGATAAAATGAGAGTTCTCATATGTAAACTAAAAATCCTTTTAATATGTTTTACAAGGAACAAATATTTTCAAGATGTGATTTTGAAAGGACACCATTTTACAGATTTTTTTCCATTTTTATTAATAAAGATAGGTATATCTTGCAGAAAGTTTCTTGCAACACCCCATTTTATACTTTCACCTCTCCTCATATAGATAGTGGAGGGATTTCCACAGTTATATGATTTCCTTCCAATTTTTTAAATAAAGAAAAATATTCTCTCTTGATCACCACTGATAACCTAAAGTTACAAACTACTGTTAAAAGAAGGAAAGTATAGTTTCTAAATCATTATTGCTGTTCTAAGGTTTTTTTTTAATCAACTATAGCCAATCAGTAATGGTCCAGAACTAGGGAGTTGAAGAAACAGTTACTTAATGAGAATTTACTGAGGGTTTACTATGAACTAAGCTGTACTGGAGACCAAAAATGAACAGAGATGACCTTTGGCAGTGCAGAGATGACATTATAGTAAGAAATATAGAAAAGAACACAAGCAATACAAATACTTCTTAGACCCTGGTAAGACTCTGACATTTTAAAGAAATTGTCTGAGGGAAGGCTACATTACTTCATTTGGGTCGAGTGTGAAAAATATGAGGAAAGCCAGCAAGTGTAAACATCCAGAGGCAGAAATATTTGCAGACCAAGCAAGGAAGATAACAGTGCCTACCAGGATGCTAAAGCTTTAAATTAAAGTCTAAGGTGACTTAAAATCACATTTCATTTCCTCTCTGTCTCCCTCTTTCCAGGCTAACTCTCTGCCCCACTAGTCATCACTGGGTTAATCAGTATTCACGGAGGCCAACTAAAAATTTAAGTCTTTTGGGCAAAACAAAAGCAGTACACATCTTTTCAGAGCCTGTTGTGTCTACTAGACCACAACTTTTGGAACAACTTGAAATTTCAATATTGGTAAATACCAAGGAAAAATATCGGTTTAACTAATTCCTAGAAAAAGACTGTAGACTATGATTGCCTCTGATGCTTACAAATTAGAACTATGAAGCAACAAGATTTTTAACTGTTCACAGCAGCTGTGAAATTGTGAATTTACTTTAACCAGAGTGCATGAAGGGAAACTTCCCACGAAGTTCTAGAACGTATGATGGATATAGTGAAATAGAAAATATTCAAAGGGGAATGTGGTGGAGGGGTGAGTAAGGAGGGGTAAAGAAAAAATGTGATGATAATAAAAAAAAGAGAAACAAAACTTATTCATTTAGGGGGTGGAGGGTTGGGGGGTGGGTAGAGGAACAGGAAAAAATGAGAATGAATCATGCCATATTCAAAATATCCCTGTTTCTGTCTCTCTGTTGGTCATCTCATACATCTTTTTTGAGATCATGGGTTTTGGTACATTACTTTCTTCTTCTAAAAAGTCTATTTTATATTATATTTCTGGAATCCGTCTTCCTATAGAGGCCAGCTCATCACACCTATAGGTTTCATATTCCCAATATTGAGTGTGATAATGATGTGTATATACAATATACCAATAAAGATCCAAATAAATAATTTTTTAAAAACTTGTCTCAAGTGTGATGAATTGATACCTATAGGAAGACTGATTCCAGAAATATAATATCAAAAATAATTTTCTAGAAGAAGAAAATAACCTACCAAAAGCCATGACCTCAAAAAAGATGTGTGAAATGAGAGACACTGGGACAGATAGAAGCAGGGATATTTTACTAATATAAATATATAATATAATTCATATGTCATGTCATGTAATATAATATGTTCTACTCAAATGAAATAAGAAAAATAGCTCTTTCTTCAAAGTATGTTAACATAACTTGGTTATATTAACAGATAGCCTCTGGCTTTCAGTGATTTCCAAACTAGAGAAGACGGAGATCTAGACCCCATAAAAAAGAATTTCACATAACAGGCACCCTACTTCCACTACAACAGTTGGCAATGGCAGGAAGAAGAGTAAGGAATCCTCATTTAGTTGACATCATCGGAGGTCCAGAAACAACGATCATCTTCTGAGACACAGAAGTTCAAAGCGGAAAAGTAAGCAGTCTAGTAGGACAGAGTCAAAACAGAGAAGCCCTTAGAGAGGGAAAGCGGAAGTGCTGGAGTGCGAAATTCTGGTGCCAGAGCTCAAGTTTGGCTGGATCTTGAAGGAAGGTATAAATGAAAGGAGTATTTTAAGGGAGGAGAGGCAAATTTCAAAGGTAATTTCAGCCGGTATCACTGTGTGTTTTGTTTTGCTTTTTAAGCCAACTGGCCTGGTCAAATTCCACACTTTCGAAAGATCATTGAAAGTCTCTGTTCATTAAAAAAAAAAAAAAAAAATTAAAAGCTCACAAATGTTACCATCTTACTGTCAATGCTTCTATTGGGAAATGGCCCCATTCTCTAACAAAGAATGTCTTCTGCTGATTCAGTCTCTGATTCAGTGATAACACATTCAGAAAACAGGGAAGAGCCTTATTTATATATGCCCTTTGGGTTTGGAAAGAGAAAAAAAATTCAATTATCTGTAGAGGAATACAATGATCAGAAAATACTATTTTATTATAAGACAAATCCAGAGGTAATTTAAATCTTTTAAACAAATATGTAGGCATTCTAAACTTACAGAAGCCATTCTCCAAAGGGAATGTCTCTAGTATTTTTTTATTTTTTAAATTTTATTTTATTTTTTGGTAACAGGAATCAAGCTCAGGACCTTGTGCTTGCCAAGCAGGTGTGGCACCACTGATCTATACCCCAGCTATATCTCTATGTTGTTTTAGCCTCATTATAATTGCTATTTTTTTGTATTAGGATGTCCAATCAATGTATGAGAGGTATGATCAAAATATTTTCAATATTCTAGTAAAAGATGAACTGTAAGTAATTCTCCTCTAAATATGCTCCACACACACACACACACACACACACACACACACTTTGTATTTATTCCATCATTCTGGACACTTTCTGAAACAGCTCTGGAAGCCCACTTTCCTGACAACCTTTACAAGCCCTGAGGAGGACTGTAGTGGACTCTTGCCCAGTGTCACCAAATGGAAAGAAAGCCTTACAAAGACATTACTTTATGCTTCCATCCAACACCGTGCAACTGTGGCTCTTCTCCAAAGTCAAAATGACCATGAAAAGTAAATGTTTTGAATTAAATCAGGAAATAGAAGAAAACAAGAGCACAACTGAAGACACACCAAAAGAGCCTTCTGAATTGTTTCAGAAAACACCTAGAAAGGTAACTGTCTTTCTAAAAGCAAGTGTTTATATTTTGAGGGGAATTAATGGCAATGTGTCTTCTATGTAATATTTTTCATTTAAACTTCAACCATATTTTTATCACACCTCATATGTTTGTTCCATCCATTGGCATTACTTAGATGCAAATAATTATGTAACTCATTATAACTTTTAATTGTTTTAGTTTTTAATTTAATGTAATTTGTAAATATTTTTATTTTTAACATTTTTATTGAGTTTATTGGTAAGTTTTTGATAGAACTTATGGTCACATTCGTCACTGAGAATTTGTTCCTGTACATGCCACATCTTTGTTCTCATTTTTGCTCATTCCCTCGCTCTCCTTTCAACCCCTCCCTTCTCTGTACATAAGCTTTGTTTCCATTTTTTCTTCTTACCTTCAAATTTGTACTTTCCCTTCTTTTTCTCACATTTCCCTTCAAGTTCCCTTCCCACTTTGCACTTGGAGGCCATACTCATAAGTGAAATAAATAGGACACATGTATGTGAATACCTAATTTTTTTCTGGTGTGAGAAACTAAAAGTATAAATGAGGACCAAATGTATCACAGATATTGTGAAATAGGAAGAAATGCTGAAAAATATTCTTCATTGCAGATAAAAATACATGAAGCAACACTAAATTTTCAAAATGTCTTTACTTCCACATACATTACTATCATTTTAATAGTGATTTTTTTTTTTTTGAGACAGGATCTCGCTTTGTAGTTCAGGCTGGCCCTGAGCTCACTATGTAGGCCAGGCAAGCCTTGAACTCAGCAATCCTCCTGTCTCTGCTTCCTGAGTGCTGGGATTACAGGTGTGAGTCACCAAACCCAGCATTGTGGCTTGTGGTACTGATTGCTGGTGAGTATGATACGCCCAGCATTGTTGTATGTGGTTACTGGGGATTGAACTCAGGACCTTGCGCTTGTTAGGCAGGCTCTGGAAGAATGAAGCTAAATCTCTGGCCCAATAGTTACATTTTTAATAGGGGTTGAAAAGGGTATTAATTAAAATAATGTTACTTTCTGAATATCCCAAGAAAAAAGGCAAAGAAACAGGATGAAATGCGGATAACAGTTTGCTAATGTAAGCAAGCTTTACAGTGAAAAAAATGGGCTTGAATAGACAAACATGCATTGCTATGGGAGTCATTTTACACCATTTT
>PVIC010054612.1:0-11491 GCA_004025085.1 Thryonomys swinderianus | reverse complement strand
TTTGCCCCTCGTGTCTGTGCGCCTGGGCTCTGAGAGAAGAGGAAGGGGCACCGGTACAGCGTAGGGGACCTTTGAACCACATCGGTCCGCGTTGGCAGAGCGGCACACAGACCCATGCCCCTTAGACTCCCCACCCTAGAACCATCTCAGGCCCTTTCGGTTTTCTGCTCCAGAGATGCCCTGGTGACCAGTGCGGTGAACTGCATGACGAGCTTCATGTCGGGATTTGTCATCTTCACGGTGCTGGGGTACATGGCTGAGATGAGGGATGAACCTGTATCCGAGGTGGCCAAAGACGCAGGTAGGATGGAGGGCTCTGTGTAGTTCTGTGATCCTACTGCAGTACTTTGAATATTTACAAACATCTGACCTTGGAGTTATTTCTAAATGATCCTTTGAAATTTCAAAGATTTGAGAGAAACTTATTGCTCTGGAGATGAAATCCTTTGGATGTCTTCAGGCCACTGGGATACGTCAGCTTCTTTAGTGCCCAGTACTGGTGCCTTCAACACCTGGTTAATTTGAAAGTACGACTTGGATGATGGCTTTAAGATCAGTGTGTTTGGAGTCAGGGGTCGTGGCACAAACCTGTGATCCCGGCAACTCAAAAGGCTGAGGCAGAAGGATGGCAATTCAGGGCCAGCCTGGCAACTGAGCGAGATCTTGTCTCAAAATTTAAAAAGGGCTGTGGGTGTGGTTTAGGAGTAGAGTGCTTACCTGTCATGGTGAGACCCTGGGATGTGTCCCCATGACTACAAAACAGAGCAAAAAGCAGTGAGTTTGGGGCCTGTGATGATACTGCAGAGTGTGGTCACGTGGAGAAAAACCCTTAGAAATGCTCCTCTGCAGAAAAATAAAAGGTAGCTGGTGTAGCTGATCTACCATCAAGTTTTCATGAAAAAAGCAAAGTGTGACAGATGTTGAAAAACAGGTGATGGGATTTAGTTCATGGGCTGTTTTGTGAACATACTTGTGTATTTGGCCTGATGTAGTACTTTGACCAACATTTTACCCCAAACAAGGTACCCCTCCCTAGCCCATGAGAGGTTGAAGATCTATCCCCCACACTATCAAAAGGAACTTTAAAATAGCAACAAGTCTTTCTTTCACTTTTTACTGCTCTGGAGCTGAAGACATCAGAGGAGTGTAATGCTGGGGGACTTTAGACATTTCAAATGTGGCCCTGAACATAAACACACCAAATCGTTATAGGGTAGAAATTCCTGTTCCATGCACCCCTTTGGCTAGTCTTAGGGCCTAAGGATGGTTTCTGTCCCCCATTTAATTGAAGACACACAATTTTCAAGGCAGACAGTCTGTCCTTCCTGCCTCCCAGGATCCTGAGGTGCCCAGGTCAGGTAGTGTGAGTAAGCACTTAGATGTGGCAAAGCCTGGGCCACACAGAAGGTCTTGTATTGGTAATAGTAGCTGCCCATGTGGGTGAACTGTACCTTGTGCCATCGTTATGGAACAGATCCCAGCAGCTGCCTCTCCTCTCTCCCTTCTGCTTAGGCCCCAGCCTCCTGTTCATCACGTATGCGGAAGCCATAGCCAACATGCCAGCATCCACGTTTTTTGCCATCATCTTCTTCCTCATGTTAATCATGCTGGGTTTGGACAGCACAGTGAGTGAAGAGTGGCGGAAAGGGGGGTCTGAGAGGATGACAAAGACGGGGAGGGTGGAGGAGGGGGCCATTTCCTCCCACGCCGGCCATCACAGGCAGTGTCACCTGTTGCCTCCCGGTGCTCCCCGGGCCCTTCTTCATTTCCTGGCCGTGGCTCACCCCAGCGCTGGCACATTAGAGAGCCTTAATGGGATCACATGGGGAAAGCGCCTGGCATAGGGGAAGGGCCCAGAGTGTGTGAAGTCCTTATTGTGCACTGACTCTTGGCCAGGTGACAGTGCCAAAAGGCCAGGATGAGGTCTCCTTGTCTCTGCGCTGTTCAGCATTCAGCTTTAGCACCTTGCACTTACTAGTGTGGAGTGAATCTCAGCTTTGAGGTGGCTCTTCTGGTACAACCAGACTCCCCAAGAGAACTCCCACAATGAAGTTCCCTCCATGTGTTGTGTTTTCTTTCTTCCCTTGGCGATTTGTTTTAAGATGTTTTCCTGGGCCAGTGAGTCAGGGGAACTGGTCATAATTGGCTCAATCGGTCACTTATCACACACACACACACACACACACACACACACACACACACACACCCCTGCCCCGAAGCTCTCACCGTGGCTGTTCTGTGTGCCTATCAGTTTGCAGGGCTGGAGGGAGTGATCACAGCTGTGCTGGATGAATTTCCACATGTCTGGGCCAAGCGCCGAGAGTGGTTTGTGCTTGTTGTGGTCATTACTTGTTTCTTCGGATCCTTGAGCACCCTGACTTTTGTAAGTACCATGGCTTTCTGTTCTGCGTCGGCTCCCAGGGCAGCACTACGCCCTCAGAAGCCATTCCTTTCCTCCTGGCCCCACCTAGTTCCCCCATCTGGGGGCCAAATGAAGGGGATTCACTAGTGCCATGAAAGTTTGTCACCGGGGCCTAGGGGTGTGACCCAGTGGCAGAGTGCTTGCCTGGCACATGTGAAGCTCTGGGTTTGCTTACCAGCACTAAGGGGGAAACGCTGGTTACCAAGGAGAAGAACAGTTGTTTCTGGCAGCATCCGTTTATAGAGGCTGCACATAGTATCTGGAGGTTGTTAGTATTTTACAATTGATCCAACTCCATTTCAGTCTTGGCAGAATATCTGGCGAAAAAAAAAACCCCAGAAATCACATTTCCAGTTATTTCTACTCCTTAAGGACTTCATGGGACTATTGCACTGAGGTTCTGATATGCAGAAGAGGATGGGGGAGTGTGGTTTATGTGTAGAAAACCACTTTGTCTGCCCTAGAACTTATAATGGCAAAGAAGTCCGATTGTTTTGGTGTTTTTGTTTTTTTGGTAGCTGAAGCAAATATGCTGAAGCATACATCAGATATCCTAGGCTTGTGTCCTCCTTGTTCAAGGTACATTTTGTAGATAAGCGTCTCTAAGTCTTTAAGCCCAGGAACTCAGGAGCTTCAGTAAGGTGGGTAAAGGGCTATGCACAATCCAAGATTGCCAGGAGTCAGGTCAGAAAGACAAGACTGACAGCAGTACGAGACATGTCTGGTAACCATGGACCCTCCCTGATTTAGTCTTTAGTGGTGGGCAGATTACACTGCTATGTACATGAATAGGAAGAAGAAGGGGTCAACACTGTGTCCAAAGGAAGGATTCATTAAGTAGAAGAAA
Organism: Thryonomys swinderianus; assembly: GCA_004025085.1. Taxonomy (NCBI): domain Eukaryota; kingdom Metazoa; phylum Chordata; class Mammalia; order Rodentia; family Thryonomyidae; genus Thryonomys; species Thryonomys swinderianus. The sequence continues at coordinate 8,222 of PVIC010054612.1, read as the reverse complement.
ACTGAAAATCAATCTGGAGGCCCTTTGGAGTTTGTCTCTTAGACCTAAGTGGGGAGAGGGAACAAGAAAAATGTGCTCTGGGGATGCGTCTGATAGTAGAGCACGTGGCTAATCTGCGTCAGGCCCTGGGTTTGATTCCCACCAGCGAACAAACAAAGAGTAATGGCTCTGTAGAGCGGGAAGAGGTGTCTGATGTGGTGAAACCTGGTCCACACCGAAAAGGCCGCTCCAAGAAGTGGGCTCTGCGGTAGTGACACTAGGTCCAAGGTTGGGATTTCCAGCGTCCCCGTGAGTCCAGAGCTTTCTCAGGCTTCTGCACTAAGGCAATGACCCCTGGAGGCCGTAGCAGATCTGTATCTCTCGCCCTCAGGGCGGCGCGTACGTGGTGAAGCTGCTGGAGGAGTACGCCACGGGGCCAGCGGTGCTCAGCGTCGTGCTTATAGAAGCCGTTGCGGTGTCTTGGTTCTATGGTAAGCTCTTTCTTCGTAAACAGAGGGCCTTTTAACAACACGGCAGCCAACGCCAAGAGAGGCTGATTTCATCAAGGAAAACAAATCGTGAGCCCTGATGTGCTGAAGTAATCTCAGATGGGTGGCTTCCTTCTTCAGAACCAAATCAACTCTTCCCCTGCACTCTGTACAGTGCCGACACCCGCAGGGAGGACATTTTTGCCATACTGAATTTGAATGTTTACCCAGTTGAAACTGGAGCAGCTTCACTCAGCTCACGCTTCGTGGTAGCTGCAGATCCTGAAGGGCTCTAACAGTTGGAAAGATAATACAGAATTAGTGCCCAGTGAATGCATTTGGCAGTGTGTACAGTGTCTCACTGTTAAATAGAATGGCCCCAGATTTGGGTATCTCAAGCCAGAGTTCCTCCTAGAGCCCCGAGTCAGAGCTTAGGCACTCTGCTTCTAAAGAACAGGCAAGGATTCTCTTCCGAGCCTTATCTGTCCCCTTCCCTAGGATGGAGTTTGCTAATGATGAACCCCGAGGGGCACAGGAAGTGAAGTGGTCTTGGCAGAGGCCCCCGGGGTGGTGGTTTTGGACCCTGGCAACTGAAATGAGAAACATCAGCTCAGAGATGTTTCCCTAAAGCCAAGAAGCAATGACCTCATTCTAAGAATGTGCTTTTCCTTCTCTAGGATAACAGAACAGTTTCAGCATGGTAGTTATTACACATATGAAAAGAGGGGAAGGCACACTTTAAGTTGCACATAGGCCTGGTTTTTTTTTTTTTTTTTTTGAGACAGAGTCTCGCTTTGTAGTTCAGGCTGGCTCTGAGCTCACTATGTAGCCCAGGCAAGCCTCCAACTCAGCAATCCTCCTGTCTCTGCCTCCTGAGTGCTGGGGTTACAGGTGTGAGCCACCACGCCCGGCTAGGCCTGGTTTTTTAAAAAAATCATCCTCAGCAACTCAGAGGACAAAGTTCAAAGTTTGAACGACCGTAGACTTACCTGGCTAGGAACAGTGGATGGGTTTCTAGGGGGCCAACCAGTGAGTATCTTTTCCTTCTCAGTTTCTTGCCTGCCAGTTGGGATGAACAGTTCTCATTTCTACCAGTAACTTTTTATAAAAGAACCCTCATCTTAATTTGGCATATGAATGAGAAGAGTTAGGGTGAGAATTTTCCTTTCAGTCGGGCGTAGTTATATACTCTTACATTCCCAGCTAGTCAAGAGGCTGAGGGAGGAGGATCACAAATTGAAGCCCAGCCTGGGTGACTTTGTGAAGACCCTGCATCAAAATGAAATTTAAAATCAGGCTGGTATTTAGCTCAGGTCAAGAGTAGACACCCCTGGAGCCAGAGGGTTAGCCCAGTGGATCTGGCGCCTGCCTTGTGAGCGCAAGGTCCTGAGTTCGATCCCAGTAACCACATACAATGCTGGGCATGGAGACTCACGCCCACCAGCAATCAATACCACATACCACAGTGCCGGGCATGGTGGCTCACGTCTGTGATCTCAGCACTCGGGAGGCAGAGACAGGCGGATTGCTGAGTTCGAGGCTTGCCTGGACTACATAGTGAGCTCAGAGCCAGCCTGAACTACAAAAGCGAGACCCTGTCTCAAAAAAAGAAAAAAAAAAAAAAGAGTAGATACCCCTGAGTTTAATCCCCAGCACTGCGCCAAAAGAAAAAGAAGTCTCTGAAGTTTCCAGTGCACAGTCAAAGCTGGGTGACTTGTCTGCACCTTAACAAGATTCAACTCTTCTATTCTACACTTGATCTTAGCCAAAAGGCCGAGAAGCGATCAACTCTTCTATTCTGAAAAAACAGGCAAATCCCATCTATGCTGTGACCTTAGGAAGTGTGGGCACCCAGGTCACATGTTCACCAGCCCCCTGCTGTATGTAAAAGAGCTTCACTTACCAATAAAAGTGAAGTTTCGTGACAGCTGTCTGGGTCTTGCTTCAGACTGGATCAGCGTCCCTGAGCTCCTTGATGGAGAAGTGCCAGGGCTCCTGCACTTCACTGTAGGAATTCTGGCTTTCTTCTGGTCCTCCTGGTGGCAGGAGCTTGACTCTGTTCACGGTGACTCCCCTGAGGACCAGGGATACCAGAGAAGCCCATGTCAATCTCTTTCTCTTTGGGATGATTTCAGGCATCACTCAGTTCTGCAGGGACGTGAGGGAGATGCTTGGCTTCAGCCCTGGCTGGTTTTGGAGGATCTGCTGGGTAGCCGTCAGCCCTCTGTTTCTCCTGGTGAGTTGTCATTTCCCTTCTTCTTGACCTGGGAAAACACTCACCCCTGAACACTTCTACAAAATACATTTCATTCATATGTAACATCTCTACAGAAAAGTATGCCAATAATATGGGCTTATGTCAAGGAAATTTCATAAACATTCTTGAACATTCTTTTTTTTTTTTTTTTTTTTGAGACAGGGTCTCGCTTTGTAGTTCAGACTGCCCCCGAGCTCACTATGTAGCCCAGGCAAGCCTCGAACTCAGCAATCCTCCTGTTTCTGCCTCCTGAGTGCTGGGATTACAGGCGTGAGCCACCACGCCCAGCTTGAACATTCTTATGTAGCCAGAACCATACTACGACACAGAAACACGGACAGCACTGTGGAACCCTCTGATGCCCCTCCCTGTCATTGTGCCCCCCACAGCTGACCCTCTTCTGACATCTCAGAGGTAGAGCAGCCGGGGCTTCAGCTAATCAGTACATCACTCCCCTGCTGAACGATGATGATAAATAACCTCTATGAGCACTAAGGGCCAGTCAGGCCAGACTTTGCACTAAACTTAACACCCACAGCTCTTTGAATCTTCACGATTGCTCTATGAAGTAGGTGTCATACTGGGGCTCCCATTTTACATTTAGGAAATTGAGGCTTAATGACATCAAAGTCACATAACATTAAAGTCACAGAACAATTCAAGACCAGGAAAGAATTTATTCACTGCTCAGGAAGTCCCTCAGAGAGATCCAAGCCATTCTGTATTTAAAATTTTCTTGCATTTCTTAAACTCTTCACAAAGGTCCAGATAGGTCTGAGTCAAAAATAGAATCCATTTTCTGCCAAAGGTGAGTTTTAAGGATGGTCCATTTGACAAGACAAGTTCAATATTCACTTTATCTGTGCTCATATGCCCCCAGTTTCCTTCTGTGGCCACCTCGTGAGGCATTTGCCCCAAATGGATTAGGTCCTGTTGACCTCCCAGGGGTGCACTCGAGGTATTCTGGGGTAAACCTCCTCTGTGTGCACATCAGGGATTCGTCTTTAGTACTTTCCCATATCTAACTTTATTCGGTGGGCTGTTTGATATTTTAGAGCCAGAAATGTTGTCAGACCATTCCTTCAGTCCATCTCCAACTTACTGAGGGTGTTCAGGCCACTGCATGTTGTCTTCCCTGGCACACAGCTCTCCCTTCCCTCCTTTAAAATAGCCCTTTTGTATCCTATCTGTATTTTTGTATCTGCATATCTTATTATTCATGTATATGTAATGGCCCCATGCTCACTTTGCCTCTGAGATACTGCCTGTATTTCTCTGTTCCCAAAAGCCCTCCCTGACTTCTGTTTCCCTGGACTCCAGAGACTTCAAAAACCAAAACCAATATCTGCCCCCAAACAACAGATATTCCCTTAGGGCACAGTGGCTCTTATGTTAGGTGCAGGACTCCAATGTCCCCATAGATTCCCCCCCCCCCCCCCCCCAGTACCAGGGATGAAACTCAGAGAGGCAGGCACCAGAATCATTGAGCTAAATCCCTGGGTTTTTTTTTTTTTTTTTTTTTTTTTGCGATACTGGGGGTTGAACTTAGGACCTTGTGCTTGTGAGGCAGACACAACACCACTGAACTATATCCCCAGCTCTCCATAGACCTTGGCTTAGTAGGTGCTTCTGACCTGATCAGCTTACCAATGTTACTAAGTAACATTAAAAATACATTTTCAGGGCTGGAGATTTAGCTCAGTGGTTCCAGCGCCTGCCTTGCAAGCGCAAGGCCCTGAGTTCGATCCCAGTAACCACATACAATGTTGGGCATGGCAACTCACACTCACCAGCAATCAGTACCACATACCACATACCACATACCACAGTGCTGGGCGTGGGGGCTCATGCCTGTAATCCCAGCACTCGGGAGGCAGAGGCAGAGGATTGCTGAGTTCGTGTTGGCTTGCCTGGGCTACATAGTGAGCTCAGGGCCAGCCTGAACTACAAAGTGAGACCCTGTCTCCAAAAAAAGAAAAATACATTTTCATATTTTATAAAAATATATATTATATATGTACATATTTTATATAAATACATTTATACATTTTATAGAGATATTGACTCTTATTGCAGAAGTTTCCATTGTTTTCTGTGAGAGGCTTGGTGTAAGTCACCTGGCCCACTATTACCAGGAGCAGGAGTTCACATAAATGGGTCATTAATTTATACTAATATCAATGCTTCTTGATAATCTACTTAAATGCTTTCATTTGTTTTTCAAAGGAAGAAGAGATGTTGGGTTAGTTCCTTGAGGCAGAAGCATGTTTATTTATTTTTGCATTCCCTACCCAGGGAGGAAATGGTGTCCAGCATCCAAATTTGGGTAAAGCAAGTGAAGACCAAATAGACAAGATAAATACTATTTTAAAGCAATATTTTTTAAAAATAAAAAAGGAGGGCTGGAGATTTAGCTCAGTGGTTCTGCTGCCTGCCTAGCAAGCGCAAAGTCCCTGGTTTGATCCCAGTAACCACATACAATGATATGATATTAGGCATGGTGATTCACGCCCACCAGCAATTGGTACCACACCCCACAGTGCTGGGAGTGGTGGCTCACGTTTGTAATTCCAGCACTCAGGAGACAGAGGCAGGAGGATTGCTGAGTTCAAGACTTGCCTGGGCTACATAGTGAGCTCAGGGCCAGCCTGAGAAAAGCGAGACCCTGTCTCAAAAAAAATGCAAAAGGATATTCAACGGGCAATATTTTAAATAACACAGGACCTGCCCTTGTGACTGTGTGACACACTTCACTTGCTTTACCTTACACTGGCTCCATCAAATCCTCTCTTAAAAATTGCACTAAAATAGTATTTATCTTGATTACTGACATACTGGCTTCCCCTTAAAGGCTGTGCCTTTCCTAGGTCTGAGGCTTTTGGCTTTTATTTCTGACAGTACACAGTCAATGGGTTCCTTCGCCCAGCAAACCTCACATATGGACTCCGGTGCAAGCATATTACTCATAATTCCCATGTTTGCCTTACATTGCTCTAAAGGCAAGTGCCCTAGTGCCCAATTAAGAGGAGGTAAATCTGTCTTTTACTTCTAGGTTTATTTAACAGATCGCTGCTCTAGGCTTTTTAAGGCTACTTTAGGTAAACAATGAGTAACTTACTAAAAATATTCTTTTTCACCGAAGCCAAGTTACAAAAAAAGAAAATATTGTGATCGTGTATAGCAAAGGAAGAGGAGAGGGTGTGTGGAAAGGTTTCTTTTCTATCCCCACCCCTTATTAGTTCTGGGAATTAAATCTAGAGCCTTGCACATGCTAGATAAGTGCTCTGCCTCTGAGCTACTTCCCTACCTCTTCTTTTTTGGAAAACTCTGAGCCAGGGTCTTGCTAAGTGGTCCGGTCTGGCCACAAGTTCTCAGTTCTCCCGCGTGAACCTCCTAAGTGGCTGGGAGGACAGCACGGGTCACCATACCTGGCTGTGAGCGAGTTTCTGAAGAAGAGCTCGAACCCTCTCCGGCTGAGTTGGATTTCACGGACTTGACCTTGAGATGATTTAAGTTCTAGCAGCAACGGCTCCCAGCCAGACCTACTCTTCCCTGTTCCCAAATTTTTTCCTTTGTAACCGGTCTGGGATGAGAAGAGTAAGTCAGGAAAGATTTGCGATTGACCTGACTCCTGTTTGAAGACCTCCTGTGGACTTAGGATAACACTGCTCAGAAGATGGATGTGTGTTTAGCCATTTCCCATTTTATTACCTGCGGCCAAAGAAAAAAAAGAGATAAAAATAGACGTTTAACCACACAAATAATTTACATTACTGTCTTATGAGTATGAAATGATAAAATTAAATTAAATCAAGAGCTATAATTATTTTGACACAGTGGTTACTAGGCAAAAACTGTTATTTGTGCTCTCTAGAAACCAAATTGAAATAAGAAACTAATAAACTGGGTGTTGAGAGCACACTGTAGAAATTATTCTTGGTCAAAATTTTCACAGAATTTTCAAGGGAAAAATATATTAAGCTGCTTTTCTCCTCCTGTAATGGATTCAGAGGACGAAAGGGCAGCGGTCATTCAGAGTTGAGATGTCCTGTGGTCAAGCAACTCTTGTTGAATCTCCACTAAGGAGCTTAATGCAGAAAGCAGAGAGGGCACGGAGCAGGCCCAGGAACGTGAGTCCTCCCCAGGTCTTGAGAACCTTATTATTGCTTTCAGACATCAAGCACCTTCCACCTGAGAAAAAAGTACCACAAGCAGGAAATGGAGGGAAATGAAAACCAGGCAGCGAGAAGTCTGTAAAGTGCTGCCCAGAGCTGGCAGGAGCAGCAGAATGGCCACCCAGTTCATTGGTCTGCTATCCACTGCTGATGGGTGCCAACCTCTTTTCCTTGGCAGAGGGTTTCACTAATGGGGCACCACCACATCCCTGATGCTATGGGTAACTGCAAGTTACAAAGCACTACTGTGCCATCCTTATGTGGTTGGGGGTGGGGCAATTGTAGGCCTGAGGTGGTGATAGTAAAGAAAACAAGAAAACCACCTGGCTGTTTTATTTTTTCAGTTTAAGAACCACAATTACTACTCCTGTGCCAGAGTTCAATCTAGGACATATCCCAGTTACATTTTCGCTTTAGCATCTGGTATATGTGTTATCAGAACTGTAGGTGCAAATTGTTAAGAATTTTAACATTTCTTGGAATTTTGTTATAGTTCATCATCTGCAGTTTTCTGATGAGCCCACCTCAGCTGCGACTTTTCCAGTACAGTTATCCACCTTGGAGTGTCATCTTGGGTTACTGCATAGGAACTTCCTCTGTTATCTGTATCCCCACATATATAACTTACCGGCTGGCCAGCACTTCAGGGACACTGAAGGAGGTATGTGAGAGAGACAGAGAGAGAGAGAGAGAGAGAGAGAGAGAGAGAGAGAGAGAGAGAGAGAGAGAGAGAGAGAGAGAGAAGAGAAAGAGAGTGTTGGGAGAAAAACAAAATTCACCAGAAGACTCTTAATTCTATATATTGATGTACCTACACCATTGTATAGACCTCTAATGACCTGCATTGTTTTTATAAAGCATCTTCTATAGTACCAAATATAAGAATGAGTTGTTTTTTTGTTTTTCTTTGAGACAGGATCTCACTTAGTTGCTAAGTAGCTCAGGTAGAGCTCAAACTTGCAATCATCCTGCCCCAGCCTCCCAACAGGCTGGGATTACCAGTATGTACCACCACACACAGTAGGCTGGTCTTTTGGTGTACCACAGCCTGGGGTATGTACAGCTTTCTAAACTTATCAGACAACTACTTTGCCCCCTGTTTGTAGCTGAGCATGGATATCAGACCTATGAACTCTGAAGCCAAACACAGATTTTTTTTTGAGACAGGGTCTCACTTTGTAGTTCAGGCTGGCTCTGAGCACACTATGTAGCCTAGGTAAGCCTCAAACTCAACAATCCTCCTGTCTCTGCCTCCCAAGTGCTGGCATTACAGGCGTGAGCCACCATGCTCGGCACTGTGGTATGTGGTATTGATTGTTGGTG
>PVIC010054611.1:0-11489 GCA_004025085.1 Thryonomys swinderianus | reverse complement strand
AGGGCATAGAGAAATCCAGGGGTCAGACATACTCTTACAGTGAGTAATGACAAGAAAAATTTAGGGTCCTGTGAATGTAAGTCAGAGTAACCTTATTGCTACCTAATGACCTAATGTCTTTTGCACCAAGCTCCACTTCTTGAAGTTCTCAGCGAGGACTAAATCTCCATGTCCAGCCCACATCAGTGCTTCCCCCTTACGAGAACCCCTGGCATTATATTTAACCCATCCAGATAACACTTCATAATCACCCCTACTCATATATTTAATTATATTTTCAAAGCTCTTTGAACCTTGTAAATTAATATTTCATTGGTTTAGAAATTAGGATGTACACCCCTTTTACCTTTGAGGAAGCCAGAATTCTTAGTACCATGAAAAAACAGTACGTTTGAAATGTCTATTACATGCTCAAGTATTGGATATGTTAAATGTCAGGTTTATAGTTGGATATAAATATGAAGAGAACAGGACAGAAAATTGGAGGACAAATTATGGAGCCATCAGCTGATGATGAAATTCACTTAAAGAGAGTGAATACTTCTGTTTAAGGAGTTCTAATTATAAAGACCCAAGGTTATTTGAGAGCAACAGGTAAATGCTGTGCAAGTGGCACTCCCTTAAAACAAAGAAAACAACACCATTCATGTATACTCTGAACACTTCTGATTATGGCTGAAAGCTGAAGCAAAAGAAAAAGAAGATATTGGATTTAACATCATAAATATGGTTAGTATTTTTGCAAAGACCAGTTCCAAGACAAGTGAAGGCAAGAAACCCAATTGATGAAGGCGATGCATTTGCAAAGCTTTGTGGTGAAGAACAAAGGATATGTTCCCAGGAGATTCGAAAAATATTTGCTTCAACAAAGAGGTATTTTATTTTCTTTAGTTATTTTTTTTTAACAGATGACACAAAATAATGATGGAAAGATTAATAATGAAGGAGAGAGAAAGGAAAATGGAAGGCAAAGGAAGAAGTCCTAGACAAGGGAACAAAAGAAGTTTCAAGGTCAAACACAAAGCCCAAGAACAGAGGGAAAGGCCAAAAAGACAGCACAGTTGGGAGCTATCAGATAGGGAGCAGACACAGGGGAAACCAGATTTTGAGGCTGTTTACTTCGTCGTGATTCACAAGGGACAGCGGCGAGTCGAGCAAGGCAGTCAGGTCAGAAGAGGTGCAGGAGTCTTCCAAGAAGTAGATAGAGCAAAAAATCACCACAAGAGGAAACATTTGCCCCATGGTTTAAAAAAAAAAAGGAGATATTAATCTTTCCTTTGTGATTAAATGATTTGAGAGTGGACTTTTATGTGCCTTATGATTATAAACTAATTGTCCTAGGTTTAGGTCATGTCTCCATGTTGAAGTGCTAACTTAACATGTTTGATATTCTGAAGTTGATCTCCAGCACCATGTTCCTGGGCGAAGCCTCGAGTTCATTACCTTTCCTATCCCAGCTAGTGGGGTTTTGCACCATTCTGTGCTGCCTGATGCTGGGATCACATTAAAGGCAGTAGCTTTCCCGCTGAGGCTGAGTCATAGCTGAGTCTCATACCTGCAGAGAGTTCCAGAGTCTCAGGTTTGCACCAAAGCCCATTCTGCAGCTAGAGAACATGAGTCTATTCTACTGCAGTGTGGGACTCTGAGACTACGGTGGTTCTCATTATATCTGTGAAGACTGGCATGGAAGTAGCTGTGCTTCACACCTTGAGAAGTTGGTGGCAGATGCAATCCATGGGAAACTCAGGATAACAAAAAACTGAGCCCTCCCTGAGGCCAGCACCTGAGTTTCACTGCTGCAAACAGCACAGTGTGAGGAAGAGGGATAAGGTGCCTCGGACCCATTCAAAGGCTGGAAATGATGCAGGCCAAACTCTAGCCTCTCTTGCCAACACGAGGCCTAGTGATGGTATTAAGGCATCGCCTGGGGGCTACAACTTATGACAGGGCCTTTGGTTTTTACCCACTGAACATGCTCAAGGTGGTGGTCCTAACCCTGAGACTCAAGACAAAGTCTTAAACTGTTTCTTGCCCTGCTCCCTCACCCCCTGCTAAATCTTGCCTCCAGTCCTGTTACTTGTAGTTTGAGAACAGATGATGGAGGCAATTTCTTTGCCCCCCACCCTAGATGGAGCAGATGCAGGGATTCAGCCTGCACTTTTGGTTTGGGTCTAGGTGATATGGAGCTGTTTCCTATGTCAGTTATCACTGGTGGGTCAGGGCTTGATTCCTTGAAGTCAAAATAGAATCTCCTTTCTGACCTTCAGTGGGAGGCATCTCTCTTTATCCTGGACTTCTTGGAGTTGAGACACAGGTGACATATGAAACTCTACACCCATTTCCTTCCTCAGTGGGCCTTTCAATTAAACTGTGTCATATACTGGTACAAATTCCCAATATTAAGTGTGATCACAGGGTGTATATACAATGCACCAATAAAGATTTTTTTTTCTTTTTTGAGACAGGGTCTTCCTTTGTAGTTCAGGCTGGCCCTAAGCTCACTAGATAGAGCTCAGGCAAGCTCAAACTCAGCATTCCTCCTGTCTCTGCCTCCCAAGTGCTGGGATGACAAGCGTGAGCCACCACACCTGGCACTGTGGTATGTGGTACTGATTGCTTGTGGGCGTGAGTCACCATGCCCAGCATTGTTGTATGTGGTTACTGGGATTGAACTCAGGACCTCACACTTGTGAGGCAGGCCCCAGAACCACTGAGCTAAATCTCCAGCCCAAAATATTTTTTTTTAAAGGCACCATAGCCATTGATCTGTTTCCTTAACTCTAGTGAAAGCAGTCCAGTGTGAGGAGGGTTTTTCAGCATGCCTGCCTGGAAGGGGAAGCATGGAAAAATCACACTCAGCAACCATCTTGTTGTACATCTCTCTATTTCTACTTTATTTTGATTGAAAATATTTTTAGGGTCACTCGGTTTTCCCGATGAACTGACTTTCATCATAAAAGTCTCTTATTTTATATGGGAATAGTCTGTAAGTCTATTTTCTTGATGTGAATGTTACAAAAATCAGTGATTTGAATGATTAATGTATTCGTTTTCTACATTTTCTTTCCTTTTTTTAAATTGACTTCTTCATTGGTACAATTTATATACATCGCACAATCACACATAATATTGGGGAATCTGTACCAGTATATGACACAAGTTAATTCTCATTTTTACCCATATCCCTACACACCCACACCTCCCCACCTAAATATGCATGCTCTTTTATTTTCTTTCTCAATCATATTTATCCCTTCCCCTCATTACATTCCCACACCAAATTTTCTATATAAATTTCTTATTCTACAAAAACTGTCATATAATTACTAGAGCTCATTTGCATCTATAGGTGCTCATATCAAAGACAAGATCTGGTATTTGCCTATCTGTGATCTATTTATTTCATTCATTAGTGTATTTTCCAGGTGTCTCCATTTGCACATAAATGAACTGATCTTGTCATTCTTTATGGCAGAATAATACTCCATATATATATATATAAAACACATCTTCTTTATCCACGTTCCAGTTGATGGGCATTTGGGTTGTTTCCAAGACTGAGCTATCACAAACTGAGCTGCTATGAACAAGGGTGTACATATGTCTTTCCAATGTGGTTTTTAAAATTCTTTTGGGTATATTCCTAGTAGGGGTATAGCAGGGTCAAATGGGACCCCCAGTCCTAGTTTTCTGAGAAATCTCCGCACAGATCTCCACAATGGTTGCACAAGTCTGTAATCCCACCAACAGTGGAGAAGGGTTCCTTTCTCCCCACAGCCTCGCCAGCATTTACTATTGGCTGATTTTGTAATCGCTGCCATTCTTTGAGGAGTGAGATGAAAACTCAGTGTTGTTTTCATTTGGATCTCTTGAATAACCAATGATGTTGAGCATTACTTTATATGCTTCTTGGCTGCTTTGGCATCTGCCTCTGAGAAGTGTCTGTTCATTTCAGATGCCCATTTTTGAATTGGGTCTTTAAACATGGGGAGGCTGAACTGTTTAAGTTCTTTATATATTGTAGATAATAGCCCTTTGTCTGATACACAGCTAGTAAAGATTTTTTCCCATGTTGTTGGTTGTCTTTTAGCAGTGTCAGTGACTTCTTTTGCTGTGCAAAAGCTTTTCAGTAGGATGAGATCCCATTTGTTGATTCTTTCTGCTAGTTCTTGTGCTATAGAGGTTTTATTCATAAAGTCTCTGCCTAAGCCAATGTCTCCAAGAGTTTTACCTAATCTGTTTTCCAGCAGGCTTATTGTTTCTGTTTTAATGTTTGAGTCTCATGTCCACTGTGAATTTAGTTTTTTGCATGGTGAAAGAGATAGGTCTAGCTTTAGCTTTTGGCAGATTAAAGCCCAGTTTTTCCAGCACCATTTGTTAAAGAGGCTATCTTTCCTCCATTGAGGCTGTTTGGCTCCTTTGTCAAAGGTAAGGTGGCTTAGTGTATCTGGGATTGTGTCTGGATCTTCTAATCTATTCCACTGGCCCTTGGGTCTGTTACTTTGCCAGTATCATGCAGTTTTATCACAGTGACTTTATAGTAGAGTTTTAAATTGGGGACTGTAATACCCCTGCCATGTTGTGGTTGCTTAGAATTGCTTTTTCTATTCTAGGTTTCTTGTGGTTGCAAATGAATTTTTGTATTACCTTCTCTAGGTCTGTGAAGTATAGCATTGGAATTTTAATTGGAATTGCATTAAATCTGTATAGTAGTTGTGGGAGTATAGCCATTTTCATGATGTTTGTTCTCCCTACCCAGGAACAAGGGCTGTATTTCCACTTTCTGATCTCCTTTTCTATCTCATTTTTCAGAGTCCTATAGTTTTCAGAGTAGAGATCTCTCACTTCCTTTGTTAGATTGATTCTTAGATATTTCATTTTTCTGGGTGCTACTGTGAAAGGGATTGAATCCCCATTTTCTCTTTCAGTGAGTCTTGTTTGTGTAGACAAAGGCTGTTGATTTTTCAGCTTTAACATTGTATCCAGCAAACCTACTAAATTTGGTAATTAAGTCTAGTACTCTTTTGGTTGAGTTTTTAGGATCCTCTAGATAAAGTATCATATCATCAGCAAATAATGAAAGGTTAACTTCTTCCTTTCCTATCTTTATTCCATTTATATTTTTGTCAGGCATGATTGCTATGGCTAATGTTTCCAGCACTATATTGAGCAGGAATGGGGACAGTGGGCATCCTTGTCTCGTTCCTGACCTTAGTGTAAAAGGTTTCAGTTTTTTCCCATTAAGTATGATGCTGGCTGTTGGTTTCTCATAAATGGCTTGTATTAAATTGATATAAAGTGTATTGATTCTGATTTTTGTAGGGTTTTGATCATAAATGGGTGTTGGATTTTGTCAAATGCTTTTCTGCATCTATTGAGGTAATCATATGGTTTTTGTCCTTGAGTCTGTTAATATAGTGTATTACATTGATTGATTTACGTATGTTGAACCAGCCTTGCATCCCTGAAATAAATCCGACTTGATCAGGGCGTATGATTTTCTTGATAACTCTCTGTATTATGTTTGCCAGTATTTTATTGAGGATTTTTGCATCAATGTTCATTAGCGAGATTGGCCTGCAATTTTCTTTTTTGGTGGGAATCTTTCCCGGCCTTTGGAATCAAGGTGATGGTTGCTTCACGGAATGATTTGGGGAGTACTGCTTCCTTTTTGATTTCACTAAAAAGATTGAGAAGTACTGGTATTAACTCTTCTTCAAAAGTTTATAGAATACAGCAGTGAAGCCGTCAGGACCAGGGCTTTTCTTTGTTGGCATTTTTTTTATTATATTTTCAATTTCCCAGATTGATAACAGGTTGTTTCACATTTTTATATCCTCTTCATTCAGCTTTGGAAGTTCATATGTGTCTAGGAATCTATCCATTTCTTCTAGAGTTTCCATCTTCTTGGAGTACAGATTTTGAAGGCACCTGTTTATTATCCTTTGAACTTCTTCTGGATCTGTGTTCATTTCCCCATTTTCTTTCCTTATAGCATGGATTTGAGCCTTTTCCTTCCTTTCTTTGATAAGTTTGGTGAAGGGTCTGTCAATTTTATTTATCCTTTCAAAGAATGAACTCTTTGATTCATTGATTCTTTGTATTGTTCTCTTTGTCTCTCCATTGTGTTAATTTCAGCTCTGATCCTTATAATTTCCTCTCTAGTATGTGCTTTGGGTTTGTTTTGCTCCTCTTTTTCTAATTGTCTAAAGTTCATCATTAGATTGTTTATTCAGTTTGCTCTATTTTACAAGTGTAGGCATTTAATGCTATGAATTCCCTTGTAGAACTGCTTTCATTTTGTTCCATAAATTTCTGTATGTTGTGCTGGGTTGGTCATTTAGTTGTAGAAACTGTTTAATTTCTTCTTTAATTTCTGTTGTGGCCCATTGGTTGTTTAACAGAGTATTGTTCAATTTCCATGTGTTTGTGAAGATCTTGGCATTTCTTCTGCTATTCAGCTCCAGTTTCAAGGCACTAAGGTCTGATAGTATGCAGGGAATAACTTTGATTCCTTTGAATATACTTAAGCTTGTTCTATGGACTAGAATGTGATCTGTTTTGGAGAATGATCCATGAGCAGCAAGGAAGAAGGTATATTTTGACTTTGTAGGGTGAAAAATTTTGTAGGCATCTAATAAATCCTTTTGCTCAAAAGTTTGATTTAGCTCAAGTATTTCCTTATTGATTCTTTGTCCAGATGATCTGTCAATTTGTGACAATGGAGTATTGAAGTCCCCTACTACTATTGTATTCATGGTTAACTGCCTTTTCATGTCCACTAATGTTTGTTTTATATAGTTTGGTGCATTAGAGTTCGGTGCATAAATATTTATGATTGTTATTTCTTTCTCTTGGATAGTTCCCTGTATGAGACTAAAGTGACCTTCTTTATCTCTTTTAATCACTTTGGGTTTGAAATCTATTTTATCTGCAAACAAGATAGACACTCCTGCTTTTTTGCAGTTTCCTGTGGCATGGAGGATTGTTTTCCAACCTTTTATTTTCAGTCTATGGGTTTCCTTCTGAATTAGGTGTGTTTCCTGTATGCAGCAGATTGTAGGATCTTGCTTCTTGATCCAATCTGTTAGTTGTGTCATTTCATTGGTCCACTGAGTCCATTGACATTAATGGTTATGACTGATATGGACATATTCAGAGCTGCCATGTTTCCCTCTTCTTGGTTTTTTTTTCTTCCTTGCTTTTTTCCTTTTCTGTTTAGTTTTTGTTTGCTCCAATGAATTCACTCTCCTGGGTCTTGTGGGTATGGAATTTTCTGTGTTTTTTTCCAAGATGTTCTTTAGAATGTTTTAGAGTACAGCTTTTGTATTTGTGAAGTTTTTCAGGTGTTCTTTATCATGGAAATCTTATTTCTCTATCTACTCTGAAAAATAATTTTGCAGGATACAACAGTCTAGGTTGGAGGTTGTTTTCCTGCAATACTTGAAATTCTTCTCTCCATGCTCTCCTTGCACTGAGTGTTTGTGTTGAAAAGTCTGCTCTGATACTAATGGGCTTCCCTTTATAGGTGATTTTCTTCCTTTCTCTCACTGCTTTCTGTATTTCATTCTTTTGTTGTGCATCTGGAACCTTGATAATTATATGTCTAGGTGTAGATACTTTTATGTCATGGCATTTTGGAGTTCTATAGGCCTCATTAATCTCTATGTCCATTTCTTTTATTGTGAAATTATCTGTTGTTATCTCTGACAATAGCTTTTTTGTTTTTTACACTGCCTCCTGCCTCCACAGTGACTCCAATCAGTCTTATATTATTTTTCTTTGAGTCATCTAGAAGCTGTTGAATTGATTTCTCATGGTCCTTTGCTCTTTTCCGTAGATTATATCTTTCCTCCCCTTTGCCTGCTATGCGGTCCTCTAAGTCTGAAATTCACTTCTCTGCTTCATTCATCCTATTTCACAAGCTTTCATTCTCCTTTATCACTCTCTGGAGCTGTGCTTGAAGCTGTTTAAAAGGTTCCATTGCTTCTGCTATCTTGGATTCTATCATCTTGCTGATCTCTTCTTTAATGATGTCTTTCACTGTGCACAGTATCTCTGTTTTGATCACAGAGATGAGTTTTAATTTCCATTTTACTAGATCTGCTTTCATTACCATCTCCGAGAGTCCTAGTGTTTGAATTTCAGTTTGCTCTATTTCCCTTTTCCCTGTGGTGGTGATCTTTGTGTCTGATTTTCTGTATGTTTTCTCATGTCTACACTTTTGTTGTTAGTAATGCTATTTGTTTTATTTTCTGCCTGATGACAGGACAATGTTTGTTGCAGGTCACTTTCTATTATCTGGGGCCCTTTGGATGTGGCACCTTTCTGAGGTGTCCTCCTTGAATTTGTAGTTTCCCTTCAGAGTTCTCAGTTCTAACACATCATGGGAGGAACTTGAGTAGGATAATCATATTAACCTTGTTACTATAATACAGTCAGTGCCAATATCAGCATTACACACAGTAAATAAAGGAAAAATTTTTAATTTCAATTCTGAAAACTTTGAGCTCATGAGTTACCTCTATGTCCATAAGCCAAAATTTAGAATAATCAGCAACGTGTATACAACATGCAGATCGTAAATGTACCCACAGACCCCTTTGAGGTAAAAGGTCACTGGGGGATCAGGGAGGTAGGGAGACAGGTGGAGAGTGAAATAGGTTTAGCACATTTATGAAGATCACCTAGACTCGAGTACCTCACATATGTCAGAGGGTAATAAAGGATAAAATGATGTATATAAAACAGTACCAACTGTATGTTGTAAGACCAATGGAGACTTTGCACACCTTCTAATAATAATACAGGAGAAGAAATAGGGTAGCCTAAGAGTATTTTACTTTTGATATTGCTTCTGACAGGAAAATAAGAGAGGATGTGGGGACAAGAGGTGAATAGAGGGATCTGGGAGTAGATGGCAAAATAGAAGCTATCCCCCCCTTTTTTCTTAATCCTGCCTGGTCTCTCGGTGCCACTCCGGTGTGGGGGGGGATGCAAGAAATTTCTCCAGCTCCTCTCCGGCCTGGGTCCTCACAATTCAGCTCCGGGGTGGGGTGGGGTGGGGGCTGACCAGCAGGCCTCAATCCTTTGCTGTGGGAATGGTGCCCGGGGGTACCCGAGTCTCCTGGATGGAGCAGAGCTGGTTGGCAGACCTCAGTCCTCCAAGCCTGGAATGGAATGGTGCCCAGGGGTACCTGAGTCTCCAGGATGGAGCAGGGTGGTCAGCAGACCTCAGTCCTCTCTACATCTTGATTTCTATTCTACATTTTATATTCAATATGCATTCCTTCTAAATAATATAATTTAGTTTTATGTTTGTTTTTTATCTAGAATGAAAAATTCCACTTTTTAATACATGTATTTATTACTTTAACATTTAACATAACTTTTGATATAGATGAGATTAAACCTACTACTTCAGTATTTGTTTTCTAATTTTCTTTTTCTTTCCTGTTTCCTTATGGCCTACCTTGTTGAGATTTCAATTATGCTTTTATATATATCTTAATAACTCCTCACTTGGTATTTCATTTGCTTGCTTCATTTGTGACAGAGTACCTGACACTCACAACTCACAGGAGGAAAAGTTTTATTGGTGCACAGATTATACAGATTTCAGTCCATAATTGTATAGCTCCAAAGCAGGATACCATAGCACAGAGGTATGGCAGAGGAGAAACAGCTCATGGCTTGGTGATAGGAACCAGAGAAGGGGGGGGAGGGAGGGAGGGAGATCAAAGGAGGTGTTATGAGAAGATAGGCTCAAGCCATACCACTACTGATCCATCTCTTCTAATTAAAGTTCTTCCAACAAGATCTCATCTTCCAACAGGAAGCCAGCTGTGAACCCCATAATCCAGTCACCTTCCAAAAGCATGTAAAGCTTTTGGGAACATTTTAGATAAAAACATTAAAACATGTGACATGTTAGCTAAACTTGTGTTGCTATTTTTGTAGTAATTCTACAAATTACAATATACAACTTTGCAACACCTTATTATATCTTCAAGTAATAGTACTTCACATAAAATGTAAAATTATAGCTGTGTACTTAAATTATAATTTTTATTACCATAAAAATTATTATCAGTGCTGGGGTGGTTACAAAAACATTAGAGTGACACCTCTGCTTTTATTTACTTAATCTCTGGTCATAACTATCATTAATTGTGTATATATTATTAATTCAATGCAGTTATTATTAATTTTAAATGGTTTCCAATTAAAATTATATAATTTAACACATTAATACATTATATGAAGACAATAAAAATATAATCTCAATCACCTAAATTTAGACTTATTCTGGAATTTCTCATTCTTTCCTACATAACCAGGCTTCTGTCAGATTTCATATATAAGATTCTCTTTTATTGCCAGAATATATAATAATCATTTCTTATAGTAAAAGGATCTTCTGTAAGTACATTCACTCAGCTTCTCTATAACTAAAAGAGCTTTATTTGCTTTAATTCATTAGCAATATTTTCACTACATATGGAATTCTGAGTCTTACAGCTTTTTAACAATAATACTACTGTTTTGACTTCAATCTTTATTCCAGTTATTTTCATTATTCTTCCAGCGTAAGGAATGTGTCTTACTTCCTCTGAATAATATTAAGCTGCTTGTCTATAATTCAGTTTTCAGTAGCTTATATTGATGAGCTTGCATATGTTTATACTGATGTGTGTGGCAAAACTCACTTTCACTGGGAACTTTCAGAATGCACAGGTACACTCAACTTGGAATTCTTTCAACTACAAGAAGGCAAAGCAAGCTATTGTTGTTTGCTAATGACATGATACTTTAAATTGAAGACCCCCAAACTCCATCAAAAGACCCCTAGAATTAATAACTAAATTCAGTAGTATAGCAGGATGAAAATTTAACCTTCACAAATCAGTAACATTCCTATACACAAGAACATACTCACTAAGAGAGAAACCAGCAAAACAACACATTTCATAGAAGCATCAGGAAAAGTGAAATATATAAGATCAATCTAATGAAATAAGTGAAAGCTTACATTGAAACCTGCAGTACTGTGAAAAAGATGCTTGAAGAAGACATCAGAAAATGGGAAGATACTCTTCGGTGGGATAGTAAAACCAATGTAGTGAAAATGCCCAAGGTTGCAAAACTGCTATACAGATTTACCACAGTTCTGATAAAAATATCAACAGCATGCCTCAAAGAACCAGAGAAAACAATCCTAAATTTCTCACAACCAGAATAGAATTTGAATAGCAAAAGCAATTCTGTGGAGCAAGGGTAAGGCAGGTGGATGCCATAATCCCCAATTCAAAATCATACTACAAGGCTACTACAGTAAAAACAGCATGGTACTGGCAAAAGAAATCAAACTCAAGAACCACTGAAACAGAATAGAAGATGTAGAAAAAGTTCTAACCTCAGTCCATTATCTTATCTTTGACAAAAGGACCAAGTACCTCACTGAAAGAAAAATAGCCTCCTTAATAAAT
>PVIC010054610.1:0-11487 GCA_004025085.1 Thryonomys swinderianus | reverse complement strand
TGCTGGGCGTGGTGGCTCATGCCTGTAATCCCAGCACTCGGGAGGCAGAGACGGGAGGATTGCTGAGTTCGCGGCAGCTTGCCTGGGCACCATAGTGAGCTCAGGGCCAGCCTGAACTACAAAGCGAGACCCTGTCTCCAAAAAAAGCAAAAAAAAACAGCCTCTTGGGCCGGAGACGTAGCTTAGTGCTTCCGGTGCCTGCTTAGCAAACACAAGGTCCCTGGTTCACCAGTGCATGGTGGCTCATGTTTGTAATCCCAACATTCGGGAGGTAGAGGCAGGAGGATTGCTGAGTTTGAGGCTTGCCTGGGCTACAGAGTAAACTCAGGGCCAGCCTGAACTACAAAGTGAGATCCCATTTCAAAAAACAAAACCAGAAAACAAACAAAACACAGCCTCTTGGTCTTTGCTATGTAGCTCAAACTGCCTTGAACTCGGTGTGTAGCCCAGGCTGGCCTTGAACTCAGGGTGATCCTCCTGCCTCTGGCTCCCAAGTGCTGAGATTACAAGGATGTACCACTACACCTGGCTGCTTTTTGTTTTGTTTTTTGTTTTGTTTTGTTGAGACTACTTGCTATGTAGTGGAGTCTGGCATTGAATTTACTATGTAGCTCAGGCCGAAAATGAACTCTCGGGGATCCTCCTGTCTCAGTCTCCTGAGCACTGAGATTACTGGCATGAGCTGCCATACCCAGTTCCCCTAAAATTTTGGTGACCCTCTGATTTTTTTTTTACCTTCAATGTCAGGCATTTCTGGTGTGAATGATATTCCTACGTGACAGCCCTAAGATCCTCGAGTCAGGGGCAGGGAGATGAGAGAAGGGGCAGATATGACGTACCAATCAGCGAGCCACGGATGATTTAGTACAAATTGAAAAATCTGCAAGAATGAATTACAATTCCAAGGAGCATCTTGGTAATGCGCGCCCTCTAGAGGCCAGTGTCGCGCACGTAGGGTTGGGTTGATAATTGTGGCAGGAAACGCTCTCCCCCTCCTCTCTCCTCCCCCAGAGCCTGAACAGGACCCTTTAAAAAAATTACTACGGTTCCGGTTTGGTGGTGCATAGCTGTAATCCTCACCCTCCAGAGGCTAAGCATGGGCTGGGGATTTAGCTCTATGGTTCTGGCATCTGCCTCACAAGTGTAAAGTCCTCGGTAGGGCAGGAGGATCTCAGCGAGTTCAAAACCACCCTGGGCTACGTAGTGAATTGAAGGGCATCCTGAATGGCACCAGCACGACTCAATCTCAGACAAACGAATTTTTTTTTTTTTTTGACAGGGTCTCGCTTTGTAGTTCAGCCTGGCCCTGAGCTCACTATGTAGCCCAGACAAGCCTCGAACTCAGCCATCCTCCTGCCTCTGCCTCCTGAGTGCTGGGATTACAGGCATGAGCCACCACGTCCGGCAAAAAAAACCCCAAAAAACCCTCTTAACCATTCTGACTGATCAAATCTTTTTTAAAAAGCAGCAGGCATGCCGGGCGTGGTGGCTCACGCCTGTAATCCTGGCACTCTGGAGGCAGAAACAGGAGGATTACTGAGTTCAAGGCTTACCTGGGCTACATAGTGAGCTCAGACAAAGTGAGACCCTGTCTCAAAAAAAAAAAAAAAAAAAGCAGCAGGCAACGTAGCGGTGGGGCACATTTTCTTCTTTAAAAGTAAAATCATCTGACAGCGTAGTCAGTCAGGATAGATTTGGCCGGCTGTGAAATCTCTATGGGTTTCCAGAACATTCTGTCCACCCTGTGGTGGGGAGAATGACAGTCCCCACAAATGTCCATGTCTGACCCCTCCCAACCTATGAATGTTCAGTGTCATAGAAAAATTGACTTTTTCAGGGCCAGCCTGAACTACAAAGCGAGACCCTGTCTCCAAAAAGAAAAAAAAAATTTTTTTGACTTTTTATTTGTTTGTCTTTTTTGTTTGTTTTGTTTTTTTTTGAGACAGGGTCTCACTTTGTAGTTCAGGCTGGCTCTGAGCTCTCACTGTGGTGCCCAGGCAAGCCGCTGTGAACTCAGCAATCCTCCTGTCTCTGCCTCCCAAGTGCTGGGATGACAGGCATGAGCCACCAAGCCCGGCATTGTGGTATGCAGTGTTGATTGTTGGTGGGCGTGAGTCTCCACGCCCAGCATTATATGTGGTTACCGGGGATCGAACTCAGGACCTTGCGCTTGTGAGGCAGGCGCCGGAACCATTGAGCTAACCCTCCGGCCCTATTTGTTTGTTTTTTGTCTTTTTTTTTTTTTTTTTTTTTGAGACAGGGTCTCGCTTTGTAGTTCAGGCTGGCCCTGGCTCACTATGTAGCCCAGGCAAGCCTTGAACTCAGCAATCCTCCTGGCTCTGCCTCCCGAGTACAAGCGTGAGCCACCATACCTGGCTGTCTTTTGTCTTTTTGAGTAAGAGTCTCTGTACTCCAGGATGGCCTTGAACTCACTATATAGCCCAGGATGGCCTCAAACATGCAGCGATTCTCTTGTCTCAGTCTCCTGAAAACAAAAAAATAGGAAACTCCTATTTTCAGAAAGTTCCCTCCCCTCTGATCCCAGTAAATTCCTGGGTACCTCCCTACCCAGCATAGTTGCCCATCTGTCTTGTGCTGGTTTTTTTTTTTTTTCTTTTTTAGGTTTTTTGAGACAGGGTCTTGCTTTGTATTTCAGACTGGCCCTGAATTCACTGTGTGTCCCAGGCTGGCCTTCAACTCACAGCAATCCTCCTGCCTCTGGCTCCTTGTGCAGGGATAATAGGCGTGAACCACTCCGCCTGGCATTGTGGTATGTGGTACCAGGATTCAAACTCGGGACCTTGGGCTTGCAAGGCAGATGCTGGAACCACTGAGTTAAATCCCCACCTTTTGTGCTGTATTTTCTGCTAACAGGTCACAGAAACCCTCATCAGGGAGCTCTTTACATAAATACCCACTCAGTGCCGGGTGTTATAATCAGGATGTTTATAAGGAGCACAAGAACAAAGTCACTAATGGGTGGTGCTCTGAGGTGGCCACCGAGGCCAGCCCTCTGCGGTGACATGCTTCTGGCCACAGGTAACAGAAAGCCTGACATGGCTTGCTTGACAGTCATGAGCTCTCAGAACCAGAAGTGTGGAGAGCAACGTGCAGAGCCAGAATGAGGAAGAGCAGGGGTGACCGATGTACTCCATCCGTGAGCGTGTGGGGCATGTACCCTCTTGTCTTCTCCCTGCTGTCATCTCACTGCCTAGGACAGGTCACCATCTTGTCCCAGGACCATCAGCTCATACTCATTCTGAAAGTTGGTATATCTTAGTTCCCTCTCTCTCTCCCTCCTTCCCTCCTTTCCTTCTCTCTCTTTTTTTTTTTTTTTGAGACAGGGTCCCATTTTGTAGTTCAGGCTGGCCCTGAGCTCACTATGTAACCCAGGCAAGCCTCAAACTCAGCAATCCTCCTGCCTCTGCCTCCCAGTGCTGAGATTACAGGCATGAGCCACCATGCCCAGCACTGTGGTATGTGGTATTGTTTACAGGTGGGCATGAGTCACCACGGAAGGAATTGTTGTATCTAGTTACCGGGGACTGAACTCAGGACCTTGTGCTTGCTAGGCAGGCACTGGAACTCCTGAGTTAAATCTCCGGTCCTTAAATCTTATTTTCAACCCGAAATTATTTTAGACACTATAGATATTGCCACAGTAGGTCTTTTTTCTTTCTTTCTTTTCTTTTTGTAGTATCAGGAGTCAACTCAGGGCTAGACAGGCAATACTCTGCTGAGTTACATCCCAGGTCCAGTACTCCCAGTATACTCTGAATGTATTTTATTTTCTAGTAGTGGGCATTGAACCCAGGGCCTTCATCTTGAGGTCCATCCTCACCTCTATTTATTTATTTATTTATCCACGTGGTTGCCCAGGCAGGGGTAGAATTTGTGATCCTCCTGCCTCAGCCTCCCAGAGTGCTAGCTTTCACCGGGGCCAGCTGTTGAGTCCTGAAGGCACAGAGAGCCCCGTCTCTGTGCCTTCAGGTTTTCAGCAATGACTTGGCACAGCCTGTTTCAGACTCTGGGATGGCAGGTAAAGAGGGTCTGGGGTCAAGCAAGGGCCTGGCAACAAGGCGTGAGGGGCAACAGACTGGGATTTAGACTGGAGTCTGGGGAGTGAGAGAGGGAATCTGAAGTTTCGGGTCTGAATATCTGTGGTTCAGAAACTAGGGTCTGTGGGCCAGCAGTTAGGATCATTAAGGATCCCTAGTCTGGGATCTGGTCCTGGGCTCCCAGGAATGGGATTCAAGAGCTGGAGAAAGAATTTAAGAACTGAGTCTGGAGTCCCAATCTGATGTCTGGGGTTCAGAATATAGAGTCTGCTTCAGAACCTGATGTCCAAATTCTAGCTAAGGTGCAGCATCTGCGGTCTGGGATCTTGGTTCGAGGCTAATCTCAGAGATTGTGCGCCAGCGTCCCGGGCTCCAGACTCAGCATCCAGCGGTCTAGGGAGGGGCCGGGGTCTGGGCTCTGAGCCAGCGCCTTCCTCCACCCCTCCCTTCGTTACTCCCCTAGCCGCGCCCCCGGCTGGTCCCGCCCCTTCTCGGTCTGCCCCGCCCACTCCTCCTCCCCTCCCTCTACCTTTCCCTTTCCTGCTCCCTCTCTGGTTCCTCCACTCTCTCCAAGCCTCCCATCACCCCCACCCCCTAACCTGCTGTCCTTCCTCTTTCCCTCCTATTTCTCTTCCCACCCACCTTACCTCCTTGAACTCTCAATCCTTACTCCATTCCCCGCCCACGGTAAACCCCTCCCCTCTGACCTTCCGCTTCAACCCCGCCCTTCTCCCGTCTGCCTCCCGCCTCAAGCCCCGCCCCTTCTTCCCTGCCATTCTCCTCTCCCTCCAAGCCCCGTCCCTTGTCCCGCCCCGCCCCGACCCCGCCCCTCTTTGCCCCGCCCCGCCCCCGCGCCGCAGCGACAAGATGGCGGCGGGTGGCAGCGGCGGGCGCGCGTCGTGCCCGCCGGGGGTCGGCCCGGGCGCGGGGGGCGGCCCGGGCCCCAGCGCCAACGGCGCCGCCCCAGCCCCCGTGAACGCCGCTGCGGCGCCCGCTCCCGGGCCTCCCCCCAGCTCCCCTCCGGCTCCCGGGGCGGATGTGCAGGCCGCGGGCGCCGAGCGCGAGGAGGCGGCGGGCGCGGGGGCCGCGCTGCTGCGCGAGCCTGTGTACAACTGGCAGGCCACCAAGCCCACGGTGCAGGAGCGCTTCGCCTTCCTCTTCAACAACGAGGTGCTCTGCGACGTGCACTTCCTGGTGGGCAAGGGGCTCGGCTCGCAGCGCGTCCCGGCGCACAGGTGGGCCGCGGCGGGCCTGCGCGGGACCCTGCACCCAGAACCCCGCACCTGGGACCCCGCTCCCCGAGACCCTTCACCCCGAGATCCTGGATCCGAGATTCCTGCACCCCGCACCTGAGCGTGCCCCCACTCCCTGGACCCTGCACCCCAGAACCCCCTCCCCCCACGACCCTGTACCTGGAACCCTCCCAGGATCCCTCCGCCCCCAAATCCAGAACCTGCACCTGAAACCCCCTGGACTCCTGTCATCCCCACCTTGGTCCCCAGACCTCACTCCTGCAATCCTCATCTGGCCTCCACCCTATCTGAGGCCCCCTAGACCCCTTCATCTTGGCCTTGGCGACCCCATCCCCAGGAACAGCCCCCTGGTACTCCCTGCACTGCCAATCTACTCCAGGACCCTTTGGCTCTGTAGCGTCTGTCAGAGATCTTCGTGTTTGCATCCCGTCCGACCTGGGACCCCAGACCCCTGCCAGAGCCCCTGGCCTGCCATCCAGCATCCTGCCTGCAACATCCTGCCTTTACCAGGATCCTAGAACCGACCCCCCCCTTGGAAAACTTCCACTCAAGGACTCCAAGCTCCCAGGCCCCTCTTCTCCTCCGGTGTCCTCTACATCCTCGGGCCCCAATGCCAGCTCTTTGGTTCCTCCGTGGTTTACAAGTTAGGGTCTCAGCGGTGTGGGGTGTTGCTGAGCCGCCTCACCTGATTTGTGTGGACCCAGTTTATGAGGTCTTTTGCTGCCATTGTGTGCTCCCTCTTCTGTGCTGGAGGGTCCTGTCCGGCAGGGTCCTGGGACTCACCCTGTCTGTACATTCAGGCCTTTTCTGTCCCCATAGGGATGTGGCTTCTGCCCCTTCCCCAGGCCAGAGAGGGCAGCTGGTGGGTTTGCGGCCTGTGACCCCTTCTGTGCTTTCCCATTCACCCCTCTTGTGTTACTGAACTTCTGACCAGGCACCACCCCCACCCCTGCCTGCGCCTTTTGACATGCGGCAAAGACCCCACCTGGCTGCGCAGAGTTGGGCGCTGAGGGTTTCTGCTCTGGGAGCTGAGGAGTCCTCACTGGGCTTTGGCTGACCTTGGCACACGGACTTGATTGTCTTTAAGGTTTTATTGGCTTGGTGGCAAAGCGGGGACCGTAGCGGTGGGCGTGAAGACAGCGGGGCGGCAGCTGGCATTCCCAGGGGAGCTAGGACAGGAGTGCAGAGGTGGATGGGCTCGGTGTGTGAGAGCCACAGCAAGGCCAGCGCAAAAGTGAGGGGTCCCTGTGTCAGCACCTCGACTGACTTTCAAGTGTGGAATGCAGCGCCAGAGCCTTGAGGCCACACTGAGGCTCGGTGTGAAGGGCGGGTACGGGAAGCCAGTTCAGTCTGGGGGTAGAGGCCGCCCTGTGGCCTAGTGCCGAGGTGGGTGGGCAGGTGAGGTAGCACTGGGGGCTGCAGCGGATCTCTAGGCTTCTGGTTTGAGTGCTACAGGTTCAGGCAGACTTGGGAGTGCCCGGTTTGGCTTGGATGGTTACATGGTAATGGCTGAGCAATGCTCTCTTAAGATTCCTTGCCTCAGTTTCCACACGTGTTCAGTGGAGTCTGTCAGACTTGCTTGTCCCAGGTTTGCCGGAACGCTTCGCGCTGACTCAGTCCTTGTGGCGGTGGCCCAGGGTTTATCCCAGAGGAGCAGGGATGAACCGAAAGTGGACAGAGCCTGAGGTGAAGCAGGTGCCCCCTGTCCTGGTGGTGGAAACAGCAAGGACCCAAGTGCCGGGAGGGAGGGAAGCGCAGCACCTTCTGACTGGATCCCACACTGGGGCGGGGTTGCTGTCATCCACCTGACGTGGCTGAGGATTCCAGAATAGAGCAAAAGCCAAGTGTGGTGGCGCACGCCTGTAATCCCAGCACTCAGGCACTGAGGCAGGAGGATCGCCATGAGTTTGAGGCCAGCCTGGGTTACATAGTGAGTCAGGACAGGTTGAGCTACATAGAGAGATCCTGTCTTGGGGGGAAAAAAAAAATAGAGCAAAAGTAGCCAGATAGTATGGTATACACCTGGTATCTCAGGACTCAGGGCGCTGAGGCAGGATTGTCATGAGTTTGAGTTCAGCTTGGGGTATGGTAGTGAGTTCGAGGCCAGCCCGAACTACACAGTGAAACCCTGTCTCAGCAAAGAACAAAAAAGGAGAAGTTGGCCTCAGTACCATGGTGCGTTCCTGTAATCAGCACTTGGGAGGCTGAGGCAGGAAAATCACTGAGGTCAGACTGAGCTACACAGTGAGCAGGGCCAGGTGACCTACAAAGTCAGACTCTGTCCCCCCAAAAAGAGTTGGGTATGGTGGCAAACAAATGCCATCCTAGCACTCTGGGAGCCTCAGGCAGGAGGACCATGTATTCCAAACCAACCCATATAACTAATAATTTTTTTTTTTTTTTTTTAGACAAGGTCTCGCTTTGTAGTTCAGGCTGGCTCTGAGCTCACTATGGAGCCCAGGCAAGCCTCGAACTCAGCAATCCTCCTGCCTCTGCCTCCCGAGTGCTGTAACTTAGCAATTTAATGGCACCCTGGCTCAAAATTAAAAGAGAAAGAAGGGCTTGAGATGGTAGTTTACTCAAAGGGCCTGGCTCTAGTTACCCAATAACCACCAAAAAAGAGCAGAAAGGGGAGGATGGTGATTGACTTTTATGAAATATGGGGACCTTCCCCCATCAGGAGGATAAGGTCAGCATCGCTGGTGACATCCTGTGGGTATGAGGTACCCCTGAGAGTGTGTGTCAAGAAGGGTGCCTCGGGGCCAGAGATTTAGCTCAGTGGTTCCAGCACCTGCCTTGCAAGCGCAAGGCCCTGAGTTCAATCCCCGGTAACCACATACAATGCTGGGCATGGTGACTCACGCCCACCAGCAATCAATACCACATACCACAGTGCCAGGTGTGGTGGCTCACACCTGTAAATCGCAGCACTCGGGAGGCAGAGGCAGGAGGATTGCTGAGTTCAAGGCTTGCCTGGGCTATATAGTGAGCTCAGGGCCAGCCTGAACTACAAAGTGAGACCCTGTCTCAAAAAAAAAAAAAAAAAAAAAGAAGGGTGCCTCACCCTGAAAACTGCAACCTCAGTGAGTAGGATGGTGGACCCCAAATTGTGCACAGCGTAATCCCAGGGACCTGTGAATGGGTCTTCATTGGGGACAAGCTTTTGCAGATGTGATTAACTTAAGGGTCTCAAAATGGGTTCCTCTCGGGTTCTCCAGGTGAAAGCTAAAACCAGGGCTAGGTGTCCTTAGGAAAGCAGAAGAAGGGGGTACAGAATGAGTGGAGAAGGGGAGTAAAGACCTAGACAGGGCCAGCGTGGTGTGACTTCAAGCAGTGGACTCTTGAGTCCCTGATTTCAGGACTCTGCAGACCTAGGTCTTGGGTAATTATCTCCAGAAGCTTCAGATAAATTTTTTTTTCATCTTTTTTTATTTTTCGGTACTAGGGTTAACCCAGGGCTCTGTACATGTTAGGCAGATACTCACTAATCTCTGTCTCCAGCCTTCATTTTATTTTGGAAAGTGTCTCCCTAAGTTGCCTAGGCTGGTTTTGAACTTGTGATCTTCCTGGCTAAGCCTCTTGAATAAATGGGTGACAGGCATGTGCCACCATGCCCAGAAATTTTGTGGTTTTAAGCCACACTGTTTCAGTCATTTCTACTGTGCTGGAAGAGACCTATGTACCCAGTGTACACTTGGGGAATCAGACCCATGCAGATCAGATTGGGGGTTCTGTGCAGGTTAGGTGGCCAGGCCACGACACTGTTGGAATCACCAGAGCAAAGGAATGTCTGGGGGTCTGTCAGCCCCCCAGAGTGGCCTAGGAAGGAACAGTAACTGAATGTCACTGAATCTTGGGGAGAATCCTGCGCCACCAAGTGTATTATCAGAAGACCTGTGGCATCAAAATAGTCTGGAGTTTTCGTCTTTTTTTTTTTTTTTTGAGACAGGGACCCACTTTGTAGTTCAGGCTGGCCCTGAGCTCACTATGTAGCCCAGGCAAGCCTCAAACTCACAGCAATCCTCCTGCCTCTGCCTCCTGAGTGCTGGGATTACAGGCGTGAGCCACCACGCCCGGGATCATGGTATGTAGTACTGATTGCTGGTGAGTGTGATTCACCATGTCCAGTATTGTATGTGGTTTCTAGGGATCGAACCAGGGACCTTGCGCTTGCTAGGCAGGCACAGAAACCGCTGAGCTAAATCTTCAGCTCCCTTTTTTTTTTTTTTTTGGAGACAGGATCTCACTATGTAGCCCAGGTTAGCCTTGAACTCATAGCCATCCTCCTCCCTCAGCCTCTTAGATGCTGGGATTACAGATGTGCACCACCATGTCTAGCTAGAGTTTAATTAGTAGATTGGAAAAAAAAAAGATAATAGGGATGATGCTCAGTGGTGAGTGCTTGCCTAGTATGTGCAAAGGCCCTGTGTTCTATCCCCAGCACCAGAAAAAGAGAGAAGGGTTGGGGCCCCTTCTGAGTTCCCGGAGTGGGGTCTCCACTGGCTTCCCAGGGTAGAAAGGAACTTAAGGGCAAACTGGACACAGCAGAGGGAAGCTGAAGTCAGCGTGGGCACCTGGGCCTGCAGCTCCAAGGCTGCGTGAGGGGAAGAGGCCGCGGTTCGCTGTGCTGCAGGCTGAGCTCGTCCTGTCCAACCCAGGCGTCCTCTCAGGCCTGCCCTGCAGTGTGCGCTCCTCCGTAGCTGTGACAGGGCCCTGCTGGAATTCAGTGTCTTGGGGGCAGGAAATGCAGACTGTGTTGAGGACACTTTGTGGGTGTTCACAGCTGCCAGCCCCATAAAGCTGGTCGCTCAAGTCCTTGTGTCCTGGAACTTTCAGCAGTGCGCTGTGCAAAGTGGACCGTCTGCCTCCTCTGCTTGATGGATGGCTTTGGAGATTTCTGGGCCAGGGATGCATTAGTGATGTAAGCATGACTTCATGATTTGTTTTGAGCACTGCTGAACAAATTCCTGCCAGTTTTTTGTATTTTTGTTTTGTTTTATTTTTGCAGTCTCAGGGATTGAACCCAAGGCCTACCCACTGAACTCTATCCATCCCCATCCCACCCCTGCATAGCGGGAAGTGAACTCAGAATCCTGATCTCCCGCGGCAGGGATGGTGCCACTTCCCTGCATCCCTGGCCCTTAATCTTTGTGTTTTTTTTTTTTTTTTGAGACAGGGTCTTGCTTTGTAGTTCAGGCTGGCTCTGAGCTCACTATGGAGCCCAGGCAAACTTTGAACTCAGCAATCCTCCTGCCTCTGCCTCCCGAGTGCTGGGATGACAGGTGTGAGCCACCATGCCCGGCACTGTGGTGTGCGGTATTGATTGCTGGTGGGCATGAGTCTCCACACCCAGCATTGTATGTGGTTACCGGGATCAAACTCAGGACCTTGCGCTTGCGAGGCAGATGCCGGAACCACTGAGCTAACCCTCTGGCCCCTTAATCTTTGTTTTGAGACAACGTCTCATGAAGTCCGTGAGTTGCACAGACTGGGCTGGAGATTGCGATCCTCCTGTCTCAGCTTCTCAGAGCCCTGGGATGATAGTGGGCACCATCGTGCCCAGCTGATGTGTAGCTCTCTCGTCGTCCTGTTCTTGGCTGTTCTCCCATGTGGCTGTCCTAAGGGTGTCCTGCCCATGCTGAGAGGACTGCATCCTGCTGTGAGGCCGGGAGCTCTCGGGGTCTCTGGTCAGCAGGTGCTGGCGCTGTGCAGCTCACCCCTGTCCTGGCTGATTGTCATCTACGCAGTTGCCCTGCAGGCTGTGCTTGGGATCTGAGACTCGTGCTCTGTGGTTGAATTGCTTGAGTTGCGCGGGCTGGGCTCAAGACTTCTGGTCCTTCTGCCTCAGCCTCCCAGAGTGCAGGGACCACAGGAGTGGGCCTCTGCCCCCAGTGGCTATGGGGTTTTCATAGAGGTTTTGTTACATAGGTTGAAATAATGAACAAACCACATGCTGTTTGTACCACAAAATGCTATTCGTAGGGGCTGGAATTTAGCTCAAGTGGTGCCGCACCAGCCTTGGACTCACAAGGGCCCGAGTTTGATCCACAGTACCACAAAAAAAAATGCTTTTTGTCATTGACTTGGTTTTTCAAGGCACTTAAGTTTTTTCACTCATTCATAGTGGCTCATCATTCTTTCTCTTACTGTGTTTTTTTTTTTTTTTTTTTTTTTTT
>PVIC010054609.1:0-11490 GCA_004025085.1 Thryonomys swinderianus | reverse complement strand
GAAACAATAAACATAATAAAAATGTATTACTAAAAATAATCAATAAATGGTAGTAAGTAGTATCAATCCCTGGAAGGTGTCCTTTACTGTCATGCTTAATCTTTAGCCATGGGAGGTAAGTGCTACTGTACAAAAATTCTCATCTAAACATGTAAAAGAAGAAAATGAATCTTAGATATATTAAGAATTTGTTCACAGGCACAAAATAACAATAAAATAAGGGAAGGACCCCAGATAATTTGTATACGATGGTTATTTCTATGTGAACACGAAGAAGGATAGCCTACAGTTTATACCCTCTAGGCTCAGAGTACTGAGCTTGAAACCACGGCATGCAGATAGCATACTTTTAGAGGTCACCACAGTCTGTATCTGTTAAAGATGAACATACTTGTGGAGATAATTGTCTGAACGCTGTGACTCTCCTCTATGGGAGACGTGTTTCTTGTAGCAGAAGCAACTAGGAACCCAACTACATTAGCTGAATCCAAATCCTCACTTCTCAGTCAGATGCTGCTATTTGAAGATTACTGACAATACATCCCCTCAGTTTTGCAGTTTTTCCTTTAGAAGTCTCCTTCCTCCTGCAAATTTTAAGCTAAATGAGTCACCCATGTTATTTTCTTTTAAATGAGTTCATGGTAACAGGGAAGAAAGTTCTTCTAAGCAAAATATAGAATTGGAAGAATTGTTCTGTATACTGCTATCCTCTCTCCTATAATGGAGTCTGGTCTTGCATATTAGTTCACCAAGGCTATTCTACTTGCACAGGAAGGTCCTGTTTACAGTAAGAATTGGTTTGGTATGACCATCATTCATGTATTAAGAGCCACAAACAGCAATATAACTAAAAGGGAACAATGAGGTGAAAATTTTTATTTTTTCCCCTGCAAAACTTTTCTAACCTATGGCGGCTTCCTTTTATCCCTTACTGTGGGCGATGTCAGAAACACTTAAGGAGCAGAGATCTGTTTTTCCTTTGCCACAGACAATAAATCTTTAGTGTCTTCTCCTGATACGCATCATTCCACTTGCTCTCGGGGGCACAGTGTGTCTCTCTCGCCTTCCCCCTCACCCTGCAAGGTCATTTCTGAGCGCTGATGCAATTCACTGCAAAGTATATCAGCATGTGCAATAAGTAGTTATCTACTTTTAAGTATCTCATCTATAAATAGTGCAAAAACTCTAAAATGTAAAACTTTGAGCACTACAAAACAGATTCTGAACTCTCTATTCATTATTGCTGTAAAACTGTGCTTTATCTCAAATGCACGTATTTGAGAAATTCATGTTAACTTCAGAAATATTGCCAGAGAAGACAGAGGCTCCCCCACTACAGCCCCGGAGGGAGGAAAATGACGGCCAGCATGTCCAGATTATAATCTGTGAACTAAAGAGAAGAAATTGCTAGCTGACAAAGCTTGCCCCTAGCTTGCACAACTAAAGCCTTTCTCAGTTAATGAGAAAATCAGTAGCAAAACAACGTAATGAAGGAAATGTGTTTTCATTCTCATCGACCTTTCTTACCCAGGGTTCTGTGAGCACATCTGGACTTAAGGCTATAAAAAGTCTGTTGTATATGAGTAACTTCTCAGCCAAGGCTCACACTAGCCACGTGACATCCATGGGCGAACCGAGAAAACTGTCCCTTACATTACTTCTGCTGACCTGTGGTTCAGAGAAGACGCCTTGGCTATGTAACTGTATAAAACCCAACCAGCTACTAAGTTACAAAACGATATTTGAATCTGGACTTTTGACAATAAAGCTGAGGTACGTCACATAATACATACAAAGTACTGTATGTGTGATTCCAAATTTCAGGCATGACTTACTTTGTTTTCTTGAAGTGTCAAATTAAGACACACAGAAATTTGAGAGCACATTTTAGATTAACTCTCCTAAGGAAAATAAACCATAACAGATGCCTATGAATAGGGTTTTAAGTAAAACAAAGATGACACAACACTAAAAAAGACCTTCAATTTTCAGTCTCTGAGACAAAAGAAATTCTAAACCCATTTAATACACTATAGTGAATTTAATTCATGATTTAAAAAATCATAAAGGAAGTTTCTTCAATTTCCCCTTACAGTAATTTAGTGAATCTGCCCACTTTTCTTTCAGGATAAATGGAGTGGGGAGAGAGATGAGAGGAGTAAAGAAGAAGAGGAGGAAGAGGAGAAAGGAGGAGAAAGAGAGTCAATGCCTTGGGAAAACTCAGCTCTCTGAATTAAAGCAAAAATTTAGTATAGATTTAATAATATTCTGTGGACACGATTTATACCTTTTGTATCTCATCATTTTCTTGCAGCAGCACTATTCCTACTTTCTCTGATTTCACATTTTTAGCTCTCCAGTAATTTTCTACTAAGATAAAGAGCCTACATCCATTGCCCATGCTTTAACCTCAGAAAATATTACTCCTTAATAAATGTCTGGCTATAACTTAAAAACTTGAAGAACCTTTTCAACATGAGTGACAAATGAGAATTGATCAGTTGAGCTTTAAATGAGTTTCACTGTTATGAGAAGAAAGGAAGAACACACAGACACCGCAGGAGGAGAAGGCGATGTGAGTCTGGTGGGGCATCAAACACGGCGGACACGTCTGGGGTCACTAAAAGCTGTCCATTAGAGAATGACAGCAGTAATTACCCTAGTGCCGTACACGTATCTAAACAAGGATGATGAGCGTAAGCTGTCAAATGCGGGTCATTAATCATGACTTGGGCTGGCTTCCACTGTGACAGCTGTCACCCTCCCAGGTGGACAACCAGGCAGCCATGATCTTTATGGAGGTCTGCTTGGGCAAGTGTAGGCTACAACAATGAGGTTTAAAACTACAAATAGTAAGTACTGTGTACTGAATCATACATGCAAAACTTCAGGATTGTCAATCAAGAATTTGTGGCTTGTTAGATGATAAGATACTAACACCAA
Organism: Thryonomys swinderianus; assembly: GCA_004025085.1. Taxonomy (NCBI): domain Eukaryota; kingdom Metazoa; phylum Chordata; class Mammalia; order Rodentia; family Thryonomyidae; genus Thryonomys; species Thryonomys swinderianus. Next base: position 8,547 of record PVIC010054609.1, on the reverse strand, counting down.
TATACGTAAAAACTTTTCTGACAGTTAATATATGAACGTGGGACCCTGAGAGCTGTATTTGGTCTCTGGTTCCTTCCTTCTGGTGCTGCTCCCTGCTCACATTCCTGCTGCTATAAGATGAGCAGCTTTCCTCTGCCACTCTCTGTTACCATGATGTTACTGCTCTGCGGCTGACCCATTGTGGACTGAACCCTTTGAAACCATAAGCCAAGTCAACCTCTTCCTATAAGTCCTGAGTGTTAGGTATGCTTCTGAGCAACAGAACAGCAATTACAGCTGTGCATCAAGAAACTCTTCAATTTAGACCTCACCATTTCCCAGCTGTTTAACTCTTAAACCTACTTTGTGCATAACAAAGAACCTCTATTCATGAAGATTAAATAAGAAAAGCAATAATAACATGGCTACACACAGACGGTATGGAAAAAAAATAAGCTCTCCTATGCCAAATTGTGACCTAAATGATTTGGTCAAATCTTGATTTAAATTGCTTTCTGTTAGTAAATACATAGCACTTACAAAGTTTTGCTAAAAATACATCCATTTCCAAATATTATCACTGGTAAATTATCATCTATTTTTAAAAAAAATATGATACACAATTTCTTATACTCAAAATTTTATGATTAAGAAAGGACAAAACAGCTATCATGCCAGTGCTGTTTTATGTGAATATTCATGGTTCCAAGTAAGTCTATAAAGCCACTATAAAGCTTCTATTCTTAAAAAAATTCTTGCTCAATATTCATTACTTTGGTCAGTTTCCATTGACATTCCTTTTTAGGATATGTTCTGCTGAAGTGAGCACTCCATTCACACTCTTTTAACTAAATGCTCATAGTAAGATTCAATCCTAGAAAGAATAACAGAATTAAAGCCAAAAGCTAATTTATTATATCTCTAGTTATACTCTTTTCCAGCCTATTAATGAATTCAATAGTATTTGCACTATTGCAAATGAAAATTTCTAGCATTAATAATTAAAAATTATGAATTTGCTGTAATTTTATACATTTAGATGTTATATCATCATTAATACTATTAACCCCAAGTTTTCTTATTTCTACAAAAACTGTAACAAACAGCATAAAATTTTATAAACAACTAAAAAAACCTGCTTAGTCTAAATAGATTAAGCTTGCAATATGGTTAAATGAATTATTTTCTTATGTTTTAAACTGCACAATTCCTGTTAATATCACTAAAACTACTATTTTTACACAAAAGAGAGTACACAGGATTATACCTTGGAAATAGGGAAAGCTTGTATGTGTTTTAATTTGGTAAAAGTTATTTTCTCAGCAAAACATAACAAATAATAATGTTTTCAGGCCATGAATGTCTTGCAAATGTTTCATCAAATAATGGAAACTAGGAAATAAACAGATCACAGATATGTAAATATCGTGTCTTTACTCTGGTATGGGAACCTGTAGGTGTAAATGAGTTCTAGAATGTAGGATAGATTTTGTGAAATAGGGAACACTCAGAGGGGATATGGTAGGGGAATATAATGAGGGGAAAGAATATGAGTTGAAAAGAAAAAGAAAGCACATGTATATAGGGGGTGGGGGTTTGTAGGGTGGGTAGGGATATGGGTAAAAATGAGATTTAACTCCTGTCATCTACTGGTACAAATTCCCCAATGTTGAGTGTGATTGTGAGCTGTCTATAAAATGTACCAATAAAGAATTCAACTTAAAAAATAATGGGCCCTAGTATACAGAGGGAAACATTCAGCCTCCTCACACTGCCCATGGGGAATGTGGGGCTGCGGGGTCCTCTACACATGCCACTGAAGAGGGGAACCACCTTCAGCTGCGATGCACAGGCTACAGGTTTGCCTCAGGCTTCGTGGGCACACCTGGAGAGAGAGTGAGCTCTAAGAATCATTTCACAGCTGTGTTTTATGGGACGATGCTGGACACACTGTTTTCTGCTAAATGGGACAAGTAGAATCAGTTGCTTCTTTGATCAAAGTGAGGGCTCACACTCCCACACAGGATAATCTGGGAAATAAACAGTAAATTCAATATAAATGTACCTGAAGCCTAAAAGGATGATGAAATACTCTGAAAACTAGATTTTAGGGCGGAAATACGGACAATAAATTATACAACTGTGTAGACAGAATCCTAAGTGGAAAATGGTGGCTACTCTGCAATGAATCTGAGAACTTTGGCATCTGAAAAGTGTAATCTGGGGTTTGTGTGATAACCTTAGGCTTCAGGTGGGACTTTTTAGTTTGGTTTTCTAGATTCGGAACTATAATCAACTAAATAGTTTAGTATTAGGAGTAACCAGTTGGTTTATTTTCTATCATTAATTACATTTCTGTTTTTAAAGCAAAGTACATAAGCTTTGGAACTGTTCCTAAGCTTTGGTCCTTCTAGAATATCTGTCGTGCCCAAAAATCCACACACAATTTTCTGGCCTCAATATTCACATCAACAGTTAAAATGCCTCACATTTCTGTTTCAGATATTTCTATTTGAACAGCCAGTAGGGTTCCCTACACTGCTTTACATAGTTCACCGGTACATCTCAGTTGGTATTTTGGCCTTTCCCAGTTAAGTTCATTGTTAGAACCTTCTCAAGTCATTGCACGACCATGGAAGTCACAACTGAAACAGCCCCAAACTGGTATCTCTCTGAGCACAACTGATTCATTTTTAAACAGAAAGCAGAATTTACATGTCAACTGCAATTTTCAGTACCCTATGTCAATCAGAGTGAGTGCTACTCACCTATACACATGGCCTGAGCAACTTTTCCGCACTTCCTCAACCTCAGTTTCCTCATGTTTAAAATGAGATTAAAAATACTTTGGAGAAAGTTTTCTGGAAAATAAGGCGACCAATGTCCCCAGGTTGTTTAGTTGGAGTTTCTTCTGATTTTTAAAATTTTGCTTCCTGTTTCAAAAATAAAAGCTAAATGTATGTACCTCTGAGCCTTAGTTATCCCTCTTCTTCCCAATAACACTGTGCCATTGCGCCCCACATTCTACTCTTAATCATGTTGTTCTGACGTGTCTGGAATATTAAAGGCCTAAGAATTTGTGACTAAAATTACATTAATTCTAGATTTTCTGTCTATAAACAGTATTTAAGCTATACTTTAATCTATTGGATGAACAGTAAGGTAAATCTGACATAAAAAATGTGACCAGGCCAGCCTGAACTACAAAGTGAGACCCTGTCTCAAAAAAAAAAAAAAAAAATGGGACCAAACCACTGTCTTTAAAGTTTTCTTAACACCTCTAGCCTCAGATACTAAAGGGCAGAGGCTAGACAAGTAGTATTCGTCATCTAGTTAGCTGTAGGGAAAATGATCACTTAATAGAAGGAGTATATTTAGGTGATTTAAATCAAAGTGATCGATTTTCATTTAACATTTGCCCACTACTGTTAGCTCCAGTTGGAAAATCAATTTCAATATGACCCAATGGGAGAAAAGTCCCATGTATCTATATATACTTAATGACAGGAACACATCAGTACTCTTTTGCTTCTAACAATATTAAATAAAGGAAATCTGTGCTTAAATGATTTTGTAGTTGTCACACAAGGCAACAAAAGGTAACATATCAAAAGGACAATGTAGATAATCTATCACTATTAAATACAAACTATCAAGAATTTTAAAAATCTCAAAGACAGAATACTGTCACCAAACTTAAATGTACCGATATTAAATCTATGTATACCTTATTCTATATTCAGTTCTTTTAAATCATAACAGTACCAGAATATCCTAACGAATCTGGAATCAAAGTACTTACTGTCATTTGAATACATTTCAGACTATTGTCTGGAACACAGGCTAGTCTTTCAGTCTTACAGTAACTTGTAAAATGTTTATATCTTTCTTAAGAGCTCACAAAATGTCTAGCTACTAAGAGCATAAATTAATTCTAACCTATCTGTAAATAATAAGCCAGAATTTTTTTACTGGCAGAAACTTTAAAGCTCCTCTCTGAAGGGCAATTCTCCAGGTTCAGAGTCACCTTTCTGAGCATAACTGGAAAAGCCCCGGAGAGCTGTCTTAGCTGGAATTGATAAAAACACTGCCAGAACTTGAAGGTACCTTTCTGATCATGTATGTCTCAATGCACAAATGAGAAACTGAGGGTAAAGAAATTGGGAAGTTAAAATCATCATTGGGAGGACTGGGATCACAAGTCCTCCCAACCCAGTGTTCCCGCCAATGCGACATCAAGAGCTCTAGGAATTGCTTTAGTGCTGCTCCTATAATCCACTCCCCAACTTCCAGCTCTGCTACAGCCTATATAATATCTTGCAATTCTGAAAACATTAAGCAATTTCATCCTCCTTGTGCCTTTGAACATCCTTTGCCTCCTGGAGCACAGAATACAAGTAAAGACAAAACCTGCAGTACAGAAAAAGCATTAAATTACACACCTGCCAAGGTCTATGCTAGTACAAATCTTCTTTATTCTATGTACCCTACGAACTTTCCATGAATTTACTGCCACCTATAATTGTCAAATTTCATTTACAGATGCATACAAAATTGCATAAACATGAAAACTGCATATACAGTAGTACCTCAGTCCTCAAACTTAATTTATTACATCATCTTGGAAAAGATGGCCATCTTGGTGTTGCGTGGAAAAGATGGCTGTAGTCGTGTTTGCCACCTGACATAAGAGTTTGTGAACAGGGGCTGGAGAGTTAGCTCAGTGGTTCCGGCGCCTGCCTCGCAAGTGCAAAGTCCTGAGTTCGATCCCCGGAAACCACATACAATGCTGGGCGTGGAGACTCACGCCCACCAGCAATCAATACCACATACTACAGTGCCAGGCATGGTGGCTCACGCCTGTAATCCCAGCACTCGGGAGGCAGAGACAGGAGGATTGCTGAGTTTGAGGCTTGCCTGGGCTACATAGTGAGCTCAGGGCCAGCCTGAACTACAAAGCGAGACCCTATTTCAAAAAAAAAAAAAAAAAAGAGAGTTTGTGAACAAAAACAAAGCTTCACCTACCGCTTTCTTGGCAAACTGAATTGAACTTGGGACCTCACACTTGCCAGGCAGCCACTGTGCCACTGACCTAAATCCCTGGCCCAAGAACTGAAAATGCAAAAGCCCTCCCTTAGCTGTGTGACTGCCTCCATCCGGGCAGTTATTTACAAGAATCAAGTGCTGTGCTGCCAGATGCAGTACAGAGGAACTCACCACTCACTGGATGAGGAACAAAGCACCTGAACTTCAGCAATGCAACCTTAATGAATGTACTAAGCATTTCAGGGTCACAGATTCTTCACTTGTAAAACCAGAACACATACATAAAACTGTTGAACTGTTAGTAAGTAGAACACAGTGGCACATTCCTAGGGCCTAGTGAGAGTTCAGGGACTCTTAGCTGGATTTGAGCTATAAATCTTTCCAAACAAAAAAACAAACTCTCTCCCTTCCCTAAAATTATGAATTTGTTCAATAATTAAAATGAGCCACCAACTCTCCTTAGATGCATAAACACTGCTACACACACACACCACACTCACAATGCACACCTGCATTTAATATGCTTTAGAAGTAATAAATTCCAAGCCTCAGTGATCTATCTAAATACTCATGAGAAGCAAGGAAGAAGCACCCTGACTGGTTAAGAAAAATATCTGAATTCAAAAATCTCTGACCACTCTGTATTTTTATATAAATCTTTTTATCACATGAGGAAAGCTTGTATACAAAAATAGACACATTTTTCTCCATGCTACAGAGAAAAACACATTATTTATCTTCTCCGGTCACAAACTTATTCGAGAACCTTCCAACAGCTTAATTTTAATTTCCTTGGATCGTATGACAACCTATCTTAGTCATTTTCTCATTGCTGGGTCAAAATACCCGACACCCACAAATTCCTTTGGCTCCCTCTGTGGAGATTTCAATCTATAGTTGGCTGGCTCTAAGGAAAGCACCAGGGCACAGGAGAAACAGTCCACGGCATGGGTTGCAGGACTCAGCAGCCATGAGGGGAGCGGGCACTATTATTTACTCCTCCAGGACACACACACAGTGACCCACCTCTTCCCACCAGGCTTCACTTCCCAACATCACACCCAGCTATAAATCCATCAGTGGACTAAATCAGTAGTGAGTATCACACAGCCATGATCCATTCACCTTTCAAAAGCCCCACCTATGCGTGTGTGGGGCCATGGGGGGACATCTAGATACACAGCAGAAGCCAAACCACACTGACAAAGTGCCCAAATGTTTACTGGTTCTCCACAGCCTATAGTTAAAATCCAGATTTTTTGGCACATACAGACTTCGCCATTTCTATTCAGCCACTATATGCAAAAATAAACAAAACAACTCATTTTTATATTTTTCCCATTAGTATTTAATATTGTAAGAGGAAGAAAACAGTGCTGCAAAGGAAGAAACATGTATCTCAAAGCCAAGTTTGCGATTTTAAACTTTGTAGACAATTTAATAATAACTTCGCCATTGACTATACCTTCCTAGTAAAATTTAGTTACTTATCATCATAAGTAAGATATTGTAAAATAATTCAGTACGCTATAAATTTTCATTACCCAGGAGATTTTTTGTGTAAGTATACAGTGAATATGAGATATAATCTTGAAAATATATGCCTGAAGTTTTGAGCCTTATCTATTTTTTAAAAGATTTCCTCTCATAAAAATTAAAAGGCATTTTCCAGTGGTCAGAATACTAATAATACACAAATTATTAGGAATCACCACAGAAAAGTATCAGAATATTACCATGGCCTTAATAGTAAAGGAAGAGTTATAAAAAGTCAATGAAATAGGCACAAGGGATGGGAGACTTTTAAAGGAGATTTTTAAGACAAAACTGCTTAATCTGATTACTTTGGAGAGCTTGAGCCTGTAATCATAGAGTATTCAACCGGAAAAACACATAATTCATCATTTATTACTTAAACACTGTATGTTCTTACTATGTGCAAATTTTCAGGGACAATATTCTTCCCATTCTTCATCACTTACCTTCTCTTTTTAATTCTAGTTCACCATTCTTTTTCTATTTCACTTTATAATCTAGATTTCCTCTTCGGTGAAGTGTTTTGTAACACTGGTAACCAGGAGAGCAACATTCTTGGCATTTACTGATGTTGCCATAAATAGAGATTTTATTTAGATTTATTGTTACTTATCTATCATTCCTAACAGCAGCTATCAAAAGTTGAAGTTCTGGGCCGGAGGTTTAGCTCAGTGGTTCCAGTGCCTGCCTCGCAAGCTCAAGGTCCTGAGTTCGATCCCGGTAACCACATACAATGCTGGGTGTGGTGACTCACGCCCACCAGCAATTAATACCACATACCACAATGCCGGGCATGTTGGCTCACACCTGTAATCCCAGCACTCAGGAGGCAGAGACAGGAGTATTGCTGAGTTGGAGGCTTGCCTGGACTACATAGTGAGCTCAGGGCCAGCCTGAACTACAAAGCGAGACCCTGTCGCAAAAAAAGAAAAAAAAAGTTGAAGTCCTGAATATAAACGTTCAAAAAATGAAAATATTTGCATTTTACACACACACACACACACCCCTCTCTCCTAAAATTCTTATCTCATAAAAGGACATCTGATACCAAAGCATGAATGATGTATGAAGGGTTCAACTTCAAACTTAGTAAGATTTAAAATTCCTGGCAATTAATTATGATTAATGACAGAGTCATCTCCTTTTCCCACTGTAACACTTCCTCATATCTCTTCAGTCCCCTGTGTCATAGACCCTTCTGTGCTCACTAGAGGTGGTGAAAACCAAGGTCTTGAAACTCTGATCCTGTTATCTGTTGGGTTTTGTAACTGAGGTTAATGAAGTAGACATTCCACAATTTATAACCAACAGTTCAGACAACTGCCCTGCTTCAATAACGGAGAAAGGAACTGAGATCAAAGTGGAGGATTAGTTCCTCAACTTGGATCCAGAGGACACCTGAAGCCAGCACACCTTCCTGTAAGAGTTGAATCAACTCTACCATTTTTCTACTGTTGAGAAAAGCCAGCGCTTTGTAAACCAGACGAATGAGACCTTCAGCACTAACCTGAGATGCATTCCAGCCAGCACGGAAGATCTCAGGAAAAGATTAGTCGACATTAAAGCATATGATTAAAATTTATAATTCTGCCAAGATACATACAGATCTCACAAGAATTTCAAACACTGAAAATTTTTCATGAGTCAAAAAATGAATTATCAAGCCAGCCGACTGTGGATGATAATCTCTAACTGTGAGCTAAAAAACTTCCTCCCTTAAAAAAAAATGAAAGATCAACTGTGTTTTACAAAAAAGTGTGCCGGGCATGGTGGCTCATGCCTGTAATCCAAGCACTCAGGAGGCAGAGGCAGGAGGACTGCTGAGTTTGAGGCTTGCCTGGGCTATGTAGTGAGCTCAGGGCCAGCCTGATCTACAAAGTGAGAATCTGTCGAAAGAAAGAGAAAGAAAGAAAGAAAGAAAGAAAGAGAGAGAGAGAGAGAGAGAGAGAGAGAGAGAGAGAGAGAGAGAGAGAGAGAGAAAGAGAG
>PVIC010054608.1:0-11491 GCA_004025085.1 Thryonomys swinderianus | reverse complement strand
AAAAAAATGCAGTCTTCCTTGTGCGTTTTGTGTGCGTTCTGAAATCCAGGCTGAACCTGGCCCCGTGAGATAACAAGTTCTGATGGCAAAGACCAGATCTGCCCCGTGTCCCAGTGCCCAGCGCACGTGCCCTTACATCAGAGCCGGGCCTTCCCGGGGTCCCCAGCGTGACAGCCCTCAGTGACCCGCGGAACGGCGCGGCCGGAGTCGGCTCACCTGGCTGCGGAGAAGACGGTCCTGAGACTGCCCGGTGGGCGGGTGCGCCCGGCCGCCTCCAGGCTTTCTGCGGACCGAGTGCTCTGGCGGGTATTTGTGATGCTTCGGCGAAGGCTTTGCAGGAGCGAAGCACCAGGCTCACAGGTTCCCCTGAACCCCGAATCGGCACCGGGGGCCCCGGGCTCCTGGGGAACCCCTGCCCTGCTGGGAGGGCGGAGAGGCTCATTATCTCATCTTTCCTCTCGCGCCAGAGAAGCAACGCGACACTTCGGGGATTTCACGAGGCCCCAGCCTCACAGACTCCAAACCCAAGCGCGGCATCTGCAGGGAACGAACCTGGAGCCTGGTTCTCGGCACTGTCGGCTCTGGGGTCCTGTGGGTGACGTCGGGCCTGGAGCTCCGCCGAGGGCGCCCGCCGAGGCCTCTACACTGCGCACCCTCAGTCCCGAGGTCGGGCTCTGTCTGGGGATCTAAGCACACTTCGCTTGCATCTATGCCAAGTGGTCTGTGAGCTCAGCTTCCTCAGAGACTCGTTTCCAGGACTCCGAGGGTCGCTTTCGTGGCTGTTTTCTTGCCCCTTCCCTGTCTCCGAGCTCCACGGTCCTGCAGGAACCACACAATGTCTCCCCGAATCTCCCCGGTCTTACACGGTTGTTCCGTAGTAGTCGGCCCGGTCCCCTCAGCTAGACGGTGGATGTCTGGAGACGCCTTCGTGGTTCCTGCTAACCTCGTGTCCTCCTTCAGGGAATCACGCTCCGTTCTGGTCGCCTCAGCCACGAAGCACTGTAGCCCCGGAGCTCTTCCAGCGGAAGGGAGCTCGGTCAGGCCACATGCCCCAGGCGAAGGTCATCGCTAAACCTTTGGATCATTGGCAAAGGCTCAGTGGAGTCTCGGACACACCGGATTCCTGGTAGTTAAGAGTATATTACAAGGGAGGCCTCACAGACCAAGACTGCTGACTAGGACTTCTTTTTTTTTTTTTGCTTTTTGAGACAGGGTCTTGCTTTATAGTTCAGGCTGGCCCTGAGTTCACTATGGTGCCCAGGCAAGCCGCTGCGAACTCAGCAATCCTGTCTCTGCCTCCCAAGTGCTGGGATGACAGGCGTGAGCCACCACGTCCGGCATTGTGGTATGCGGCGTTGATTGTTGTGTCTCCACGCCCAGCATTATATGTGGTTGCCGGGGATCGAACTCAGGACCTTGCGCTTGCGAGGCAGGCGCCGGAACCACTGAGCTAACCCTCTGGCCCCTAGGACTTCTTTTGATGTCATTTTGACAGTATTTATTATCATTTCCTTAGTAACTATCTTGAAGTCACTGTGGCGAGAGCGTGCGTGCTGTTCAGATGCTTGCTGGGGTGTACAGAAAGCAGGGTAAAGACTGGGCAGAGCGAAGGAAAGAGGGAGCCTGCGCAGTAGCGAGCACACTGCACCCGGTGCCCCTGCAGAGTCACACTGTGTGGCGTGTGTCACCCTCACGCCTCTGGCACACTGGAGGGCCCGGAGCGCGTGGGCGCACCACACTGTCGTTGTGCTTGTTGTGTTGTCGAGAGAGGACCCCAGAGCCTGTCACGCCAGGACTCACACTGGACTTTCCTTTAGGTCCCCGGCAGCCCCTGGGGCAGAGATCTTGAGCAAGGGTCTCGCCAGGGGCGCCTCACGGGAGCGGCTCAGCGCGAGGCCCGTTCAGCCGAGTCAGCCGCGCCCTCCGCCCCTGCACGTCTGGGGTATGATTGTTCCACCGACTTCGGGCTGCTCCCGGGCGAGGGGTGTGACACTTGCAGCCGAATCGGTCACTCACTGACTCCGTGCTGCCCCAGGACGCAGACTGGGACTTGTCAGGTGCCCCAGGGAGGAGGGGGTCCCTTGCTGATGACAGTTCTCCAGGAGAGGGTGTCGCCGTGGGCCGGGTCCTGTCAATACCACAGCCCCTGCAGGAGGCTGACTGAGCCGAGAACTGGCATATATTTCTTCTCGGGCACAGCGCCTCACTATGTAGTTCAGGTTGGCCCTGGGCTCGTGGCAGTTCTCCTGCCTCAGCTTCCCACATGCTGGGATCCCAGGTGTGCACCCCCACGCCCGGCCATTCTTCTGCTGATGAATTCTGCTATGAATTGTAATTCTCCTGCAAACATTGGTACGTAGGTATCATTGTATTATGATGTCTTTAACTCCTTTGAGGACTTTGTAAAGGAAAGTGAAATTATCAGGAAGAGTATGTTTCAATATTTATATTACACTAAGATGGTCAAAGGGATTAAAGTAGCCAAGAAAAACTGGAAAAATAAATATACCAAGGAAAAATGTAAAAGCTTATATGCAACTGCAGTACATGAAGCAGTTTTCAATACGTTGCCAGAGGGAGCTGTGGAGTCTGGGAATCTGCTCCAGTGACAGGACAAGCCAGCGTAGGATGGATGTGTTTTGCTTCATCAGTTGGAGAAAGCAACATTGGTCCTGTCAATACCACAATTCCATGATGGAAGGATTGTCTCCTGGCCATCTCTCGGTGGATTAAGTATTTTTGAAAACCTAGAGATATAGGAAGGAATAATTCTCATGTCTAGAATAGTTCCCAGCATGTTCTAGACATCAGTAAATATTTGTCAAACAGACAGAAGGAGAGATCTTTGGCACTGCGAAGGTTCATTCAGAAAAGCCAAGCATTTTATTATAAAAATAAACAAAACTAGCCCTGTGCCCATAAATATGGACAATTACCATGACAACTAAAGATAATTAAAACTGGGCAAAGACAATGCACACTGAATTTCCAAAAGAAGAAACGAAAATGGTTAAATACATGAAACAGCTGAAAATAATAGGAAGTAAAAATTTATGGAGTCGTGAGGCACTCGTTCTGCAATCCCCAGACATTTAAACGACAGTCACAGAGCCCGCTGTCGGCCGAGGGGCTGGAAGCAGACACCACACACTGATGCCCACAGAGAAGATTCTGGATGACACGGATGGCTGGGCCTTATTTGGAGCGTCTGACCTCGTCGAACGCTTCCATCATCGCCCCGAGCTGGGGTGGGGTGGAGAGATGCGGTTCACGAGGCGGAGCGAAGATCTCGGCCCAAGCAGCTTCCCGCCAGAGCGATGGGCGAGCTAAGCAGGTGCGTTTCCCGTCGCCTGTGGGTGCTGGTTTTCGGGAGGTGTGTCGCCCTGGCTTCACTCGGCGCTCTGCCCGCTCTGACGCCGATCGGTTCTCCGTACTCCGCGAGCTGCACTGATTTCAGCTCTGTGACAGTCTGGCCACGACCTCAGCTCTTCTGCTACGTCCTGCAGGACCCGACGGGTCGTTTCGCTCTCTGCCCCTTGGTTTACTCGTGGGTGGAATATCAAAACGATATCTGCCCGGTAGGATTTTTGTGAAGACTCTGAGTTGCACGTGAACGACATTAATGCGGCGTCCGAGGTGCTGTTCTGAGGACTTCATAGGCAACAGGGTAAGTGTCGCTGAGTGGTGGGCAAGCGGGTTCCTGGGGTTTCACAGGTGGTGACAGCTTCTGGGAGCGCGGGGCTGAAGTTGCTGCCCCATCCTCCAGGTGCCACGGACCCGAGACGCTGCCGGGCAGGGTGGAGGCCCCGGGGGAGGGGTGGAGAGTGCTGAGGCTTCGGGGACTCGTTTCTGAGGTCTTTTCCCCTGGGGGTTGGAGGAGCCTAATTAGCAGCGCAGGGAAGACGTCTGGCCTTCTGGGGTGCTCCCGGGGTGCAGGGCTCGTGAGCAGCACGTGCTGGAGATGTCTCTTCCTCTGGCCTCCAGCACCCACACAGGCCCCCTGCTCTGTCCGGACTCTCCCGGCCTGAGAGGAGGGCGGGGCCGCTTGGTCCTCCGGGAGGGGAGCGAGGGGATCCGAGGCGAAGCGAGCCCCGGCTGGAAATGCTCTGCACAGCCTGAATCTTTCTTTCTGCCTTTATAAGACAGGCCAACGCCAACTATGGTTCTTCTGGGGAGCGCAGAGCGCTAGGACGCTCCTGTACCCCTCCTTGGCGGTGGCTTCAAACATTTAGCTTCTTTGGGCCTTAGTGTCTTCATTTAAGACAGGCCTGAGAAGCCCCGTACCTGAGGTCGGTGACTGTTTCCGGCCTCGGAAGACCAAGGCAGGTGGAGTCAGTGGACAGACAGATGCCAAATGCTGTTGCTGAGAGAGCGGAGGAAGGTGCACGTCTCGTCGCATCGCTAGGACACCTGCAAAGCACCGGTAGCCTGGAGGGCGGGAGCGGCGGGTAGAACACATTCCTGTGTGTGTGGGGCGGCCGCTCCATCCTTGGGCTGCTCGGGCTTCATATTGCAGCTTTTTATGCCAATCCAGAAGCGTATTGTACAAACACACGAGGAAGAAAATCGGGCTCTCGACTTTGCCTCCCCGCCCTGCTGTCTTGGGCAGAGGCAAGTTGGGGCAACTTGGTGAACGGTTTCAGGGCGGAAGAAAGAATCTGGTCTCTGTTCTGGCGGCTGGTCTTGCCAGTCCTGTGACTCCTGGGCACAGAAGAATTCTCAGTAAGAAATAATTCTCAGTTGAATTCTCTGTCCCATTTTTCGTCATCCAAAAATGGATCGTGCGCGGGTCAGATGAGGTAAAGTGTGCGCGGTATTCTAAAGCGGGGGATTCTAAGTAATTTACAGTGCTCCTGAGGGCAGACTCACTTCTGCTGTGCAGGGCAGAGCCGCCTCTGCCGGGCACACACCACGTCACCTCATCTCATCTTCACAGGGCTCCTGTGGGCTGGAGACATCTTACAGAGCAGAGCTAATGCTCAGGGAGTGAGAGGGACCCGCTGAGCCCAGCTCCGCTGTGATGGAATTGCAGAGAATTCCGGTTCCACGGAATTCTTCTGCTATTTTCAGTGCTAATAGATCACCAGAAAAAATTTTCCTGTGTCTGCAAAATGGTCAACTAACTCCCCACAAACAGATCTCTGAGAAGCTGGGCCCTCGGGGATTTCTTCATCCCCAGCCTGAACGACAAGTATGTGGGAAGGGGAGGCGCATTTTCTCACCGTCTAAGCGTCCCGAAGAGCCGCGTCTGTCCCCTGGCATGTTGGGGGCACCAGCGCCGTCCATTCCCTTCCGCTCTCTCCCTCTAAGTCAGAGCAGGCCCGAGATGTCAGGCTGATTCTAGGTCCAGAGGAAGAACCGTCACCTCCTGTGTTCATTTAGTTGCTGTCTTTGTCATGACACCTTTGGGGTCCAGCATGCTGCTTGGAGGAAATAGCTATAGCTATTTACTCCAATGTATATATAATAATGTATATATATATATATATAAAATGTATATATATAAAATGTGTGTGTGTGTGTATATATATATATATATATATATATATATATATATATATATATTTGGTTGCATAATTCCAGCTGAGAACACTGGCCACATAACTTTAGGGGCCTCACACAACCTCTCTGCCTCACCATGGGGAAACAGCTTTAAGCCTGAGTTGGAGGATCTAAGTGGGTTAGTTTTGTGAAGCTATCTGTGCATGCTTCAGATCTGTGTGTTTATAGCTCCCACGGTTATGAGCTGAGCTCCAGGCACTCAGAGCAATTCCTTGCAAGTGCAAACCTTTCTACTTTCAGAATTAGCTTCTAATACATCTTCTTGTTGGATGAACAGTAGCCTCTTATTTCTTATTGAGAGATTTCTCTGTGTGTGATGACAAACGGAGCCCAATAAAGCTTGCTGGGCTCTTTTTCTCCACTGAAACCTTCATTTCTTTTGTGAGGATCAGAAGTCTCAGGGAGCATTAGTAATCTCAGAGGACGGCAGTCTTGAGGTCTTTCTCCTTTACCTCCAGGACGTGCGTGGGTCACGTACTCCGGACGTGTGTCCCGTTGGCTGGCAGCCCTGGGCAACCCGGCCAGAGCCCAGCGGTCCGCGATGGGAGGGTTCCCCAGACGGGAAGTGCTTCTGTGCCTGGTCAAGTCAGAGAGCAGATTCCTGAGAAGGTGAAGCGCGGATGTGCTCAGTGTGAGGAAGACCCTGGGGACAGGCTGGTGCTTCCCATTCACTCTCCACTGGGCAACCTTTCAACCGCGCAGCAGCCTAAGGATTCTGCGGGCATCCAGAGCTTGAATCTGTGGCTTCAGAGTCCTATACATCCTCTCCCAGAACCTTCGTTTCTCTGAATTGTCCGGGACAGATTCTTCTTTTTCTCCCCATCTAGAGATTTTGTTGTCTTTTTTTTTTTTTTTTGCCCAGCATTAATCATTGAGAAATTGACTGGTCATTCAACCTGGAATCATGAGTTTCTCCGGGTGGATTAGGAACCTAAACAATGTACCACGTGCAAGGCGGTGGCCATTGGAGGGAAACATGTTTGTTGCTTTTCTGTAGACCAGCTGCCCTTGGGCCGTCTTACAGTCCTCCTCTGCCCACTGTGAGGTGCACACGGCTAATGCAGAGAAGGCTCTGGCTAAGCCTGGTGTGAATTAGGGGCCCTCTCCGCCCTCTGCCATACGGTTCACCGTCTCCAAATGGAGACCCGGGTCACCACCTTGGACTTGGTAGGAGATTTCTGGAGCTGGCGGTAGTATCTCTGACTCGGAGCTGCCCCCGTGAGTTTCCACTTCTCCCCTGAGCGTCCGCCTCTCTCCGCCATGCTTCCGTAGATGGTCCGGTTTGGGCCGAGCCACTTTGTGCACTGTCACTCCAGGGCCCGTTCGGCGAAATCCTCTGGTGGCATCATTATTGGTCTGATGCTGATAGGGCTAATTATTTTGATCATCTTGGCATCTAGCAAGCAGCCAATTTTATTTGGTACCTATTTATTCATCAATACCTCTTTCCAGAGGAGATGTAAAGTGGTTTATAAAAACGCGCAACACGGAGCAGGATGAAACGAATTAACAGCGAGGCCCGAGGGTCGGACAGAGCGCGAGTCCCAGGGCAGCGGGGCCGAGGAGCGGGCTCCGGGACTCCCGCTGGGCAGCCGAGGTGTGTGCCAGGGCAGAGCCCCCTCCCCGGGCGGAGACGCCTCCCAGGTCCGCTCCGGGGCTGTCCCGGCCCCTCTTCTGCTCCGCGTCTCCCGTCTCCGCGGACTAAACCCGACGCTGCAAGCGGGAGCGGGGAGGCCGTTTCCAGCCCGGCGCTGGGGGCGTCGGTCCGGCCTCCGCCCAAGTGCGGGCGGCCCCGCGTGGGAAGCCGCAGGGAGCGCCCCGGGTGTCAGAACCGCCATCGCGTGCTCTCGCTGCGCCCGCCGTGCCGGTGTGACAGCCCCTCGGGGCGGGAGGGACTCACGGCCCAGCATCTCACCCGCACCGAGTTGCCTCCCGTCTCCCGCCGTTCGCTACTCTGCGGCGAGGCGCAGGGAGACGCGGCCTGTGCGGGAAGCAGCGCCCGGCGCAGACCTCACGCCCAGCGGGCTCGCCCCACAGCGGCGTCGCTGCTGCCCGAAGGGGACGTCGCAAGCCAGGCAGCGTGCAGTTCAAGTCGGCTTTTAGCTGTGACTCCAGATTGGGCAGCAACTTGTTCTGCGCATTAAAGGGTTTTACAGACAGAAACGGGCTGAAGAGAGGAGAGACCGGATGAAAAGCTGGTCGTTTTGAAGTTGCTTTCCTTGTAAGGGTTCAGACCAGAGGGGTTGTCAGTGGAAACCGGTCTGCTTGGGGGCTTGGGGGTCACCTTGCCCCGATTTCTCGGAAGGTCGGGTGAGCAACTGAGTTTTGGGCTGGGTGTAGGACCTGCCCACAGGAGACTTGGCCCTGGCTGGGTCTCGGGGGTCAGTGCGGGGCGCGGTGCACACCCCAGCCTCCTGTGCACGCCGTGGAATGTGTTTTGTAGACGATAGTCCTTTCCTTTCTCGTGCGATTTTAAGGAGAGAAGGGAAGAGAGATTCCGTGCTGTGGAGCAGGGTCCGAGCCGCTTTGGTGCCGGGTGCTGTGCCAGGGCGCAGACGCCCCCGGAGGACGAATGCCTGGGCCTCCCCGTGGGCTGCTAATGCTGTTTCTGGGCTGAAAGTGACCAACTGCCTCCCTCCCCGTGCCACATGCCCCCCGAGACAAGGCCTCTTCCCACCAGCAGAGAGTCGAGTGTCCCTGGGCCGCTGGAGGAAGGAAGTGGGTGTCCTGGCCTGCGTCTTCCCCATGGGGTCTCCCACAACCCCGGCAACCGTGTCCACTTCTTGGGCTGAAGTGAAGGGTGACAGAAGTTCGGGGAAAGCACCAGTATTTGGAGCCAGAAGCGCTGGGGCTGTTTATTAACTGTGTGTTGCTCTTAAGAAAGTGACTTAACCTTTTTTTTTTTATTTTTGAGACAGGGTCTCGCTTTGTAGTTCAGACTGGCCCTGAGCTCACTATGGAGCCCAGGCAAGCCCCCGCGAACTCAGCAATCCTCCTGCCTCTGCCTCCAGAGTGCTGGGATGACAGGCATGAGCCACCATGCCTGGCACTGTGGTATGCGGTGTTGATTGCTGGTGGTCGTGAGTCTCCACGCCCAGCATTTTGTGGTTTCTGGGGATCGAACTCAGGACCTTGCGCTTGCGGGGCAGGCGCTGGAACCACTGAGCTAACCCTCCGGCCCAGACTTAACTATTTTAAGCCTCATTTAATTCAACAGTGAAATGGAGAGAAAGAAATTCGACTTATGAACGCACTAAACAACCCAGTGGTAGAAAGACACGGATAACAGTTTCGTGAATGAAATCGCACAGCACACAGTTCTCCCACTGCGGCTGCGGGTTAAGGCGTCAGTCCCAGGTCACCCAGACGGAAGCAACCCTGTGAATGAGGAGCGGGCTCGGTCCCGAAGGCGTTTTCCCCTGGGTGCACATGTCCGCAGTTGTAGCGTTGTCTTCATGTCATTATGGAGCTTCCAGGACCTCAGGGGCTTCTGTCTGTTATTAGGAGGATAACGCTTCTGAACGAAGTTGTCTTACAAGCCTTTCAAGAGGGCCTAGAAAGCCCCGTATGTTTTGCAATGGCTGGGTTTATTGATGGTGTTGGATGACATTATTATTATTTCTAAAACTTCAGGGGCCGGAGATTTAGCTCAGTGGTTCCGGTGCCTGCCTCGCAAGCGTAAGGTCCTGAGTTCGATCCCGGGTAACCACATACAATGCTGGGCGTGGAGACTCACGCCCACCAGCCATCAATACCACATACCACAGTGCCGGGCGTGGTGGCTCACGCCTGTCATCCCAGCACTCGGGAGGCAGAGGCAGGAGGATTGCTGAGTTCGCGGCAGCTTGCCTGGGCTCCATAGTGAGCTCAGGGCCAGCCTGAACTGCAAAGCGAGACCCTGTCTCAAAAAAAACCCCAAAAAACAAACTTGGGGAGTGAACGGTATGTGAGATCACCTGATCCCTACCATTTTCTAGATGTTTCATGTTAAAGAACCTTCTACGCAGGTCCTATTTCATACCTAATCTTTATTCTGACAGTCCAACCCTCCACACGTGGCAGCATTGCTTCCCGTAACATCAGTCTTCAACATGGCGGACCATGTAGTTCCTCTTCAAGACACATGTCGGCCATGGATAGCTCCACGAAGTAACTGCTTCTGCAGACAAGATCCGGCTCCAAGGAAGCAGAAGACCTGATACTTGGTAAGCTCTCAGGAGATTCTTACTGAATAAATGCATGAATACAGACTCCTTGTGTCTTTGGTCAGGATGATTGGTGTGAGCTCCTAAACGCACAGCAACACTGTCCGAACTCAAGATAAGATTTGGGCCTAAAAATAAGAAAACAATCTAAATAGTTATACTATTAAGAACTTGGTGGGGGGAAGTAAACCCCAGGTACTGACCTTATTCCATCACTAGATCAGCTTTTGCCAAACACCGATCAAAATTTTACTTTGCTATTTTTCTGAAGTTTTGAGTTCTTTCTCAAATTCAGTTTTTGTTTCAAGGATGGAAAGAGGACAAGCAGAATTACTTTTGAAGTTCACATTCCATATTTTCAATACCTCAAGTTATTAGCAGCCAAAATCACAGAGGCAGGACTGTCCTAACACCTGGCAGGAGTCCCATGTGTGTTAGAATCCTAAACTCGCTGTGACGGCTTTGTCCCTTAATAAGCTTTGCAAACTAATTCCGGAATGGCTTAATTCACCGATTGATAGTGATCTGGCCTTCAAAAAATGGGACAGGTCCTTGGGAATAAGAGGAGAACTTGGAAGCAAGGCCGTGCCGCTTGGCAGGAAGAGACAGGAAGAAGCCATTTGGCAGGGCAAGAGGCCGAAGAGAGTCTGTCTGCGCTTTCCCTTTACGGCTGTCTGTCTAGCTTCTCAGTCTTTTTTTTTGAGACAGGGTCTCGCTTTGTAGTTCAGGCTGGCCCTGCGCTCACTATGGTGCCCAGGCAAGCCGCCGCGAACTCAGCAATCCTCCCGTCTCTGCCTCCCGAGAGCTGGGATGACAGGCGTGAGCCACCACGTCCCGCACTGTGGTATGCGGTGTTGATTGTTGGTGGGCGTGAGTCTCCACACCCAGCATTAAATGTGGTTTCCGGGGATCGAACTCAGGACCTTGCGCTTGCGAGGCAGGCGCCGGAACCACTGGGCTAACCCTCCGGCCCCAGCTTCTCAGTCTTTTCTGCTCATAAGAACACCCAACACCACCCCAAAGGAAGGCAAAGTTGATGTTGGAAACCAGGGGACTGAAGGCTGGGAGATAAGATTTTAGAATGAATTTAAGATCATCTTACTTATATTAACCTAGAATTTAGAATTTTTAAAAAATGGTTTCATTCTTTGTTTTTAGTTGACAAATGAAAATTATGTCCTGGTTTGTATCTGGACTGTATCCCCCAAAGCCTTGTGCTCAGAGGAGGGGCTTTTGGGTAGAGATAGGAGTATTGTATTCAAGAATGGATTCAAGAGTTACGAAGTGATGGTCTGGTCCGAAGAAGAAGGTCGCTGGGGATGTGGTCCGGAAAGATTTATTTTCTTCTGGCTCCTCTCTCTGGTGCCTGTCTGCCATAGACGAACAGATTTCCTTTGCCCAAATCCTTCCCTCCTGGCGCTGACCGTAGGAGGCCTGAAGCTTTCAAACTGTGGATCAGAAGAAACTTCTCTTCCTTTAAGATGCTGGTCTGGGGTGTTGCCTCCTGCAGAGAAAGTGGCTGAGACGTACTGTATATGTTCATGGTGTATAATCATGCTTTGAAATACATATACATTGTGGATTGGTTAAACTAAGCTCATTAATACATGTATTGCCTCACGTACTTACTTTTTTGTGGTGAGGACAGAAATCTTTCTTAGTAATTTTGAAATATACAATACATTTTTATTAACAACGCTCACATGTTGTATAATAAGTCTCTT
>PVIC010054607.1:0-11442 GCA_004025085.1 Thryonomys swinderianus | reverse complement strand
AAAAAGGAATTTTAACTTAAGTATTGATGAAGCCAGGAGAGTGGATTCTGTGCTGTCTCTGGGAAAAGGACAGAACAGACCTTTCAGTGAGCAGTGAAACTTGTTAGGGTCAGGAGGGCAGAGAACGTGGGAAGCAGCTGGAAATTCTGATCTCACACTTGTTCACGGTTCTGCATCGGAGACTAACCACTTGAGACCCAGAACACACTACAATTCTGGCACAGCTGCAGTTCACTCCTGTGATGCTAATGTGTGCGCACAGGACTGTGGCATCTGTTTTCTATCTATGTGAAAACTCTATTTCAACTTATGCAAAGATAAAAAGTGGACGCTGGGACACAGCTGAATGATAAATTTTCCTTGCTTACCAGGAATACTCAATGAGGTAATTTATCCCCTCAAATTTCATGAAGGTGGAATTTGATAGGGAAAAAAAAGGAAACAAAGCTTATATATAGGGGTTGGGGGTTGTAGGAAGGGCAGGGGAAAGGGGAGAATGAGAATCAAGATGTGTCATGTGCAGGTACAAATTGTCAATGTTAAATTGTCAATGTTAAATGTTCATGTATAAAAGGTACCAATAAAGTCAAGAAAAAGACAAAGAAGAAAGTAGAATTTAGTTGCAGAAGTGATTTCTTTTTTTCCCAAATTCTTCCTAAAAGAGTCTGGAAGACAACAAAATACATTAGAATGGGTAAGAAGTAGGGTAGCCATCAATTGACCCTATTTGCCATAAAGATTTTATATTTTCACCTATAATGCAGTCAACTATATTATAGAAAATAGTCAAATATAGATTATAGGACAGAACAGACCATCTAAAAATGCAAAGAAAGGGCCTTTAATTAAAAAAAATCAATGGAAAGCATGAATTCTTACTGAGTCATGTGAAAGAACTACAGTGGACAAAGCGAATTAGGCAAAGTATGTAAAGGGCATTGCAGAAAACAGGAATAGAAAAGCTGGAGAATAGTGTGGTGTGCATAACTCATCATCGGAACACAAATGGTGGGTTACAGAGTCCAGTCTCAGAGGAATATGCTGGAGTTGGCAAACCTCAGTTCTTCTGCTGAAGAGCTTTGCTGTATTCTGTTTGTAATGGAGAGCCACTAGCGGTCAGAACACCCTACCAGTTTTCCTTTGCGGTAGTGGGGAAAGGCTGTAGGGAGGGAGGAGCACAGGAAGGAGAGCTGTTAAGAGTCTTGCTGTTCTCTGAGAGGCACAAGCTCTGTTGAATGAAGTATTTTACAGACTCTGGAACCTGAGACAAGAGATTTTATTGTTGCACATTCTTTTCTTCCTCCTAGACTGTCAAACTGTCATGGAGTGATGTGAGTCGCATTAAACATTTTGTCTTCAGGATTAGTAGAGTAATAGACTCATGATTATTTCAGTGGCACACTCAATTGACTGGATTTCCAAATCACTCAAAGAGGTCTGCACCAACACCATAATAAAAATGGAATTAAATCAGCAAATTTTTGAGTCTAGTGTAATTTTTTTCCTATAACTAAATCTTCCTGAAGAAAAGATAATTTATGTAATTCCACAGAATTGTTATAATTTTGCTATAAAAGAGGTTTTTAACTAAAGTGATTACAGAAAGTTAGGATAATTGAACAGAGAAATATATTATCTCAATTATATTTTTCTAGCAAGGGTTAAAAAATTCTGTAAGTTCATGGGAAGTCTGAGTGACTGTCCCAATTACTGCTCTGCCCTCTGGTAAGAAATGCAGTCTGTCTTGTTACCTCACTTAAAAATTAAAGACAATAGCTTCCTTTCTGTTTCAGCATAGAAAAATCACTGAACTACCTATTATATGATTTTTGAATTTTCTCAACTAAAATTAAAACCAGTGCACTCACAAAAAATTGGTTGTGCTATAGAATTGTACTTAACAAGTGTATGAAAAATGACTGTTGCAACTGCTTCATCTTTTAAAGAAAGATTAGTAATTTCTGAACAGATGTTAACATCTTTCTTTACACTAAAGAAAATAAAATGAATAGGACATCAGTTGCTAAGATTTTAAGAAGCATCTGTGAAAATTATAGAATGTACTTAAAGGTAAAGGTTTAGAAGGTAAACAGTAATACCTCAAGGTAAAAGTAAAATGGAAAAATAGTTACACTTGTTACAATAGTTTTTTTATACCTTGACCTCTAACAACTTGGAAACTTGGTTCAAAAATATTTGGACAGTAATAATTTTTTCTTACTCAACTCAAAATAATTTTATTCTATTTACAGAACCATCTGAATAATATCTGAACTTCTACTTTTTATATAACAATTAGAATTTTTTACATAAGTTATTAAAGATAAATCAATTATTTATACATTTGCTTTTTCACATCTGAACATACTATGATGTCTTTCACAGGTGTTTCTTTGGGCAGGATTTTTTTGTTTGGATAACATCACTGATGTAGGAAAAAAAATCAAGTTTATTTATTTTTTTCCTTTTCTCTTCTCTAATACCTGGCCTTAGGTATCTATGAGAATCTTTCTCACTTTGTCTGAAGCCTTCTTTGTAAGATAATGGTAGCAGGGAATATTGTAATGTGTGCTTACAGGGAATCAGGAAGCTTATCTTTCATTGTATGCCACTGGTAATAATCAGCTTTACATTATACACAAGTTCTTAGGGTTTCTCGAGAGTCAAAATAATATATTCAACTAAAATGAACAAAATTTTCTTCATGACAAATGAAATGAGGCAGAATAATTATTATTAGTAACAGGTAACAGTGGTGGGCTCTTATCATGTGTCCATCACTCCAATGAGTACATACATTGTTTTATTTCAGTCCCAGAGTAATTACATGTGTTTCATGTCCTTTCACCATGCATGTTGCTGGTGCAAGAACTCATACTCAGAAGTTAACTGCATTGGCTGCAATCACAGGTCTCTAGGCATTAGACAGAAACTCAACTGAGCTAGTTTAACCCAAAGGTGCTGGTGGTGGTTATTGTTCATGAATGATGAAAACTTACTGGGGCAACATAACAATGTGGCATCATTATGAACAGTGACCTCCCAAAGCTAAAAAGTCTTTAGATTGCTCTAAACAAAATAAATGGACAATTGGCCTTATGTTTATCCTCTGTCCTTGATTTAAAAATATCTTTCCTTAAATCTTCTAAATTTAGAAATAATTTCCCTGAACTTTGAAAGGTCACAACTAGCTAATTTGGTAAACTGATCTTAGAGGAAAAAGCCTGAACAAAAAGTCAAGACTTTAATAATTCTCTAGTGTATTTAATCACCCATACTAATAAGGAAGCTTGCTCAGGGGACTCATTGTTTAAAATTCCACATAAAATGAAAGGAAAATTAAAAAAAAATAACACCCCAATGATCTGGAAAGAAATATATTTTGCACAATTTAGTAATGCCACTTCTGTGACTGCTACCACAACAAACATGTGATACATGAAGTATAATGCAGAATTGCATACCTAAAATAGGAGTTTATAGAAAAGGGAAAGGGAAAAAAAGGAAAAGAGTTGCATTTATAGAAATTTTGGGGTGTACATAATTGGGGTGCCTAGACAGCACAATGAAGGAAGAAACCAGGGAAAAGTTTGGCTGAATCTGACAATCATGTTAACGTTTACTAGATAAATAGGTTTAATCTGCGCATCCAAAATTTTACAAGATTCTTGGCGATTGAAGAAATGGACAAATGCCAAGCAAGGTTGCCAATAGAATTTAGTTTTATATAATCCAGCTTTGCTGGAAAACATATAAACACAAGGCTAAACAATAAAATATGAGGGCCATATATACTGTACAAGCATTTTGTGCTATGCTGAATAGAAAACATATCCTCTCCTAGTATTAAACAAAGCAAGTGATATTTTTAGGTTTCAGTTTGAAAAGTGGCTCTACCACAAGTTCAAATGATAACAACATCGATAAGAAGGACACATGCTACATTGTTTACATGCAAATTTATGAAGTGCCTACCATATATGAAATAATGCAAGTTAATTGCAGTGGATAATGTATTATAATTCATTAGATATTTTACAACAAAAGTTTGAAGTAGTAATACTTCCCTTTTTATAAATGAGAAATTGGAGACCTATCAAAGTAATTGAAGATAGTTAAGGTCCATTAATGACGATTTCAGGAAGTACAGCCAATGTCAAAGAGACTCCATTTAATTTTCTGACTTACCATAAAAGCAGTAATGAAGGACTTAACAGTAAGCGAATGAATAGAAACCATCACCCTCAGGAAAGCAAGGAGACAATGGACTTGAGAGATGAATAAAATCTAAATACAATTTCCTTCATCAACTGTATGATCTCTAAAGGATCATTGTATAATCTCTAAAGGATCATTACTTCAAGTAAAAATAATAATTATCTTCTAAAATCCATTAGGGAACAAAATGGCTTCATTTGAAAGTATATTTATCTCCAACATAACTTTTGAAAATCTCTGGGTTTAGAAAGCAAATAGAAGGCTTAAAATAATAAATTGTAACAACATGGAGAAAAAACTTGAAGATAAATTGAATAGTTAGTTCAGGAATGTGGTTAATCAATCTGAAGTACACTGTGGAAAAGACATAATAATGGTTAATAAAAAATGTTTGCTAAGCACCTCCACATATGAAGGACCATGCAGAATTAATAATAATAGCTATTAATGCAGCAGCACTTTTCAATCACAAAGCATTTCTTCATTAATGAGGTCTGAGAATTAGGGAGAAATCAAAACATTCATACTGGCAACATCTTGAAGAGATAGTAAGTACTCAGTACCTGCAATGAATAATACAGTCATCTAAATGTACACAGTTTGTGATAAAATCAGAGCAGTATCTTATTTTTTGTTCTTCCTATATATTTATAAATTTATTTATGCAAACACACTGCAAATACAAAGCAAAAAATCAGTCCTAAAGTAGATGGGGAAAATCTTATGGAAAGTATAGGCATCCAAACAAAACTTCTCTGATTGTACATCTTTATAGAGTTCTGACTTTTGTACAGTATTCATGTTCTCTTTACAATCATACAAGAAAATTAATAAAAATTCAAATCAAAGTAGGAAACTGGAAATAAATCTAAATTGCATCAGATTGGTAATATTACTGTCATAAATGAAAACATCTTTAAATATCCTTCAGCAAGTATTCTTTCCAAATGTGGTATCATCATTATTATTTTTTTGAACATAGGGTAACCTTTACTTTTTGCTTCTACAAAACAGTCTACGGTAGAGGAAAGTTGTTAAATGAGGTCATGTATAGGTGTTTCTGCCTGCAGCTATATTCAGTCACCAGGAATGATAGAACAGAATTTCAGAGGACTCCAACACCTAGTTATCTTCTGAGGAACCTTAGATGATTATCATGGACAAGAATGATTAGATTTGTACTATTTTCCTTGCTATTAGATGTTGTGTGAAATCCACATGCTATGCCCATTGAATCTAACTTAGGCAGACATAAAAAAATGTGGTTATTTCATCTACTTAATGTCAAGTGATGTCATATTGTTGACTAAACTGATATGATTAGCAATGACAATATGGGAAAAAGAATCAACTGTAGGCTGGATGCAAGAACTCCAGCAGCCTATGTTGGGACCAAAGAAGCTTTATTTTATAAGTCATCCCTATCTGATGTTTTAGCTATAAACAAACATTTTACTTTATTTAGAAGTCCTGTGTAGATGTGATATATATTCTGTAAAAATAACTTGTGATAACTTGATAATTGTGCTAATTGTGTGAGGCTTCCTAAAAACCTCCCGGCAAATTGATAAGGTTGCTGGACTGGTTTTTCTGGTCCCCAAGTACAGCGATTTCCTGGTAAGCTTAAAGGGAAATAGGTTATATAATTTACCAGTGAGCTAATCAATAGGGCTGTTCCCACCAAGGATTCCCTTTGTTAGCCCTCCCACAAGATGACTGTGTTTCCTATTCCTCCTCTACTAATGACCACCTGATAAGTATGATAGATTAAACTGTTAGCCAATTACTAGAAGGTATAGGTCCCCCTCCCATGTGTAACCTGAAATGCCCCTAGAAGGGGCCCATGCTTCAGGGTCTCCAACCCAGTATTGGTAGAACCACTGCATGCTGTCCTAATAAAAGTGCCCTTGTTTATTACATGCGTGTGTTTGTCTTCCTCAGGATAGCATGATCCAGGCATTAAAGCCTATAAATGAGCTGGCAAACATATTCGCCTATCATAGAAAAACAATCCTGTAAGTAGTATTTTAGAAAATTTGGAGAATCAGTGCAAACAAGAGCACAAAAAAAAAAAAATGCAGAGGCAGATTAAGGGAAAGGGGAGTGCTAAGGCAGATAAAACAGAGAAACAGAAACAGAAAAATTGAGAGTTAAGAGGAGTTGGGTCATGAAGTCACTAGAATTGTAAGCTGTTTCCACTTGACAAATGGATGGGGTCACTAGAGGCGCAGCGGAGTTAAGGAAATTACTGCTGAGGCCCTGCAATTGCCACTAAGC
This sequence comes from Thryonomys swinderianus, assembly GCA_004025085.1. Taxonomy (NCBI): domain Eukaryota; kingdom Metazoa; phylum Chordata; class Mammalia; order Rodentia; family Thryonomyidae; genus Thryonomys; species Thryonomys swinderianus. The sequence continues at coordinate 4,947 of PVIC010054607.1, read as the reverse complement.
CCAGAATAGCAATACTATATTGCTTTGGTTCTTTATAAGAACAGACTTCTTGACTCTAGGTACAGTTTTCTTTGTTTCTTTACACTTTAGTCTTAATATATTCATAAGCTGTATACCTGGAAATAACTGAATGGATCTTTCGTCCTTGTGAACTGAAAAACACTGTAACTGAAACAGATTCCTTTATACGCAGTGGTTTGAAACACATTTGGCTCTACATGTCATATGTCCTGTCTGAGAACTGAAAGTGTGTTGTTAGTTTTTCAGTAGAGAAAAGATGAAATTTTATTGATATACATTTATCAAAGGGAATAATTATACTTCAGTATTTTTACTCTGGGAGGATATATTTGGCTAATAAGGAAAATAATCACATTATTCTAATATAAGTATTTTATGATGCTATTATTGTATATCATAGCAGTCACATCAATAAGTGACCGTTCTAATATAAATCTGAAGAGTTAGCAGAAGCTATAACATTTGCAAGCTAAGAATGTACGTGAGACAGTTGACATTTTGTTTTAATCTTGAATGATGATTATGTAGTTATTTAGTTACTTTCAGCTCTTAACGTATATTTTAAATGTTTTTCTTCTTTATATGTATTTTCTTTTCTTTCTTTCTTTCTTTCTTTCTTTCTTTCTTTCTTTCTTTCTTTCTTTCTTCTTTCTTTTCTTTCTTTCTTTCTTTCTTTCTTTCAGTCTGTCTTTCTGTCTTTCTTTCGTCTTTCTTTTTCTTTCTTTTTTTAAATTTATCAGGCTAAACACCTAGTGTTGTGGAATAGCTTCTCAGAGCCCTTCTCCTCTTCTTTCTGGCCAAATTACCCTTCATTTCTCAGACACCTAAGTTAAAAGTGGGGGTGCAACACGTCTGATGCAGGAGAATGCGGTTGTGACCTGTGGGAATCGTGGCTTGATCCGTGCTTGACGGCTTCCTGGTGTTCTCTGTGTTTTTCTCCTCCTACACTTAACTGTACTAGAAACAGCATTCGGTGAGACCCTCCCCCAAGCTTCAGAGTGGCCGCACATGTCATTTACCTCGTCTTTGTCCTGTGAGCAGGAAATCCAGGCCTATTGTTTGAACCTTTCCATATGTTAGTCAGTTCTAGGGAACACACAGAGTATCTCAAAATAATCATAAAGTTTGAACAAAAACGGAGAGTAGATCTGTTGCCTAGAATTCTTTAATTTTTATGGACAGTAAAATTATTATTTTGAAATTAAAAGTGGATTTTTTCTGCCAAGGTCCAGAGGAGGGCCGTTGTGCAGATGTAAGGATCACACCAGATAGTCAGTAGAAAAACAATATCTCTGGATGTATGAATCAGGAGACGGCGTGGAGCTCTGGCAGTGCAAACCATGCAACGGTGCAAATCGAGCAGATTCGAGTGGAATAGGAATGACCTGAGGGGGACTCTTGGTATTTACCGAGCTGCCTTTGGAGATGCATGTCTGCAGGCAGAAAGATAGTGAGTCACCCCTGAGCTGCAGGACTGGACAAAGGTAGGCAAGGAAAGAATGGGGAGAATGTGGAGGGAATACTCTTCTCTTTTTTTATTTTTTTTTCCTTTGGTTATTGCTTTTTGCTTGGTCTTGCTTTGTTCATTTTACTTTACCCTTTAAAGTTTGCCCCCTTGACTTGCTCCCTCTTTAAGTATTTTTATTTGATTGCATTGATTGTCTTTATAGATTTTGGTATCTATTCTATTCATTTCTGTTGTAAATTTTAATATTTGTTCATCTGGAATACTTTGTATTTTATTTGTTCATTTTTCTTCAGTTTTGAAGTTATATAGTAAAGTTACTGATTTATGAATTTTATACAAATGCACTTGATGTTACAAATCTCCCACCATGTAATATTTCTGTTACATTCTGTAAATTTTGATATAATCATATTCACTTTAACTCAGTTTATAGTTTTTACTGCCTATTTTTATATTTTAGACTCATGATTTCCTTTGAATTAGTCTTCAAATCTGATATACTCTGAATTTTATATATCTTTGTGAAAGATGTCTCTATGATTGGTTTTTTGATGTTATCATTATTAAAATACTTCACAATAATGAATTATTTTCAAATTACAGGGATTTCTTTTTATACATCAGAATACAATCTACCTTGGCAAATACCTCATTATAATAGAAAATAATGTGTATTGCACTATTGTTAAATGATATGGTTTAAAAGGTGTATTAGATTGCTTTACTTGAAGTCCTTACCTGTAACTTTATCTAGCTTTGTTTCTGGATTTTAAGCCTCTATTTACTAGGGAAAGGAAATTTCAGAGTATTATACTGATTTTTAGAATTGATGTTATTATAATTATCAGATGAATTTCCTATCTATGATAATATTCTTTCTTTTGAAGCATTAATTTTGGATACTTAGATTAATATAACATTTCAGAATTTTATTACTGTTAGTGTAGTATACATTTTCATAATTTTATTTTTAATTTAATTATGTATCCCAGGTTAAGTTGGATCCTCTTTTTGTTTAATCCAAACTCATACTTTTAAATTGTACTTAGTTTTGCAATATTTATATAATGTATTGATAAAATTACATTTAAATATACACTCTTGCTACTGTTTTTTAGTATCCCATCTGTTCTTTAAAAAAAAATTTTGTCTTTTAATGAGCTTTTTAATGATTTCATTGCTTTATGGTATGCTAAACTTATTTGCTTTTTTTTTTTTTTTTTAGACAGGGTCTCACTTTGTAGTTCAGGCTGGCCCGGAACTCAGCAATCCTCCTGCCTCTGCCTCCCAAGTGCTGGGATTACAAGCGTGAGCCACCATGCCCCACACTGTGGTATGTGGTATTGATGGCTGTTGGGCATGAGTCACCACGTCCAGAATTGTATGCGGTTACAGGGATCGAACTCAGGGCCTTGTGCTTGCAAGGCAGGCACTGGAACCACTGAGCTAAATCTCCAGCCCCTGTTTGTTTTCTTAACTTAATAGTTTCTTTGTTGTTCATAGTATATTATTTACTTATCATAACTTCCCTTTAAAGGATATTACTTGTTTTATTCAATGTGTATAACAATACACTTTCATTTTTCACTTTCTAGCTTTTGTGCTATTTTTCCATTTCTAGAATTCCAAGTACTTTATGTCAAGCCTGATTTCCAATTCATATCAATTTTCATCTACTTAAAAATTGTTTTGGCTGAGTTTGGTGGCTCATGCCTGTAATCCCAGCACTCTAGAGTCAGAGGCAGGAGAATTGCTGAATTTGAGGCTTGCCTGAGCTACATAGTGAGCTCAGGGCCAGCATGAACTACAAAGTGAGACCATATCTCAAAAAACCAAAACAATACAAAACAAAACCCCTTGTTTTAAGATTTATTTTTCAAAGGGTCATTTGTAATTAATGCTTTCAGTTTTTTCCCCAAAAAAATCTTTCTTCTATGCCATCATATTCTGTAAATATTTTGCTACATATTATGTTAGAAAAAAAAATATGTGCTTATTCTTTAAGGATTTATATGATGAAAACTAGATTTATGTCATAATTTTTATTCTTCTGCACATGAGGTGCCTTTACATTCTCATATGTCATGTGCTCTAAAAATATTCTTTTTGGGGTTTATTTAACTATTTGGTTTTGTATGTGTCACGAAGATATTCAGATGATGATTCCTTCAAGTTTTGTTTGTTGGCTCCTTCCTCTCCAAAATTCTAAATATATATCTGATTCCCAACTTTTATTAAAATTCTGCTCAGATTTTTTTCCTCCAGACTATTTTAAAATTTTCCTTTCTAGTGGCCTCTATTGTTATAACGTTGTTTTGTTATTTTTTCCTGTTCAAGTATCTTGAAGTTAATCATTGTTTCATTTATTTACTTGTTTGTTTTACTTACTTATTTTCAGTACTAGAGTTTGAGCCTAGGACTTTCACACCAAGGTATGTCCCCAGCACTTTTTTGTTTTAGTTCTTGTTTTTTCTCTAAGAGACTAAGATCCCCAGGAGTGAGCTGGATCTGAACAATTCTACTTTCAGAATGATTGGACTGTAGCTTATACCACAGTTCCTGGTTTATTTGTCCAATTTTTATTTCACGCATGGTAGTATTTCAATCTAAGATGTTATAATGTATTTTCTGTCTTACTTAGTATATTCCTGCTTCTTGATTTTTGAACAAATGGAAATAAATTATAGTAAATGCTCAACATCTTTAATGAGATCACATCAATCATTTTACATTGAGGCTTATATTCAGTACGATTCCTATTTTTTCCTTTTGTAGTACCAGATAACTTTTTATCAGGCATAAGTCATTGTGAGTTTATAGTTTGTGTAAATTTCCTTTTGTATTATTCAGTTCATGTTAAAGTTAATCAGAAATCCTTCATATTTTTGAAATGTACATTTCTTTTAGTAATATTGAATCTAATTAATTACTTACCTGTTTTTGAGACTAATACATTTTGTTTATGGTACTGAATTGTCCATAAATTTTGTGGCTGTCTCACTCAGCTTCTGAGAACAGTAATGGTGTGAACACCAAAGTCTTTTCCTCCTGATCTCTCTAGGTGGATGTATCTGTTTCTTCTTATTTTCTTGGCTACAAACACTTTCCTTTCATATATATACAAACTAATACTCAGAAAAACTTTGTGGGAAACCCTGTGTATGTTCTGCAGTAGCCTCTTCTTATTTCTTTCTTGTCTCCTATCTTTCTGTATGTATTCTGGCATCCCCAGACTCCTGTGACTCAGATTTATATCTCTGGAACAACTGGACCTTGCCTGGATTCTTCCTCTTTACACTGTGTCTTAGAAACTCTCTGAGGAAGTACCATACACTGGCCCCTTTTATGTTTCTTTTGGGGCTTACTGTGAAGTGTGTGACATCATATACCCTGAACATTGTAATTATATGTCTTTAATTTTGTCTTTCCATACTTTTATATAACAGAATAATTTTTTT